>JAPYZB010001173.1:0-15557 GCA_030522745.1 Eupelmus kiefferi | reverse complement strand
TGCGTCAATAAGAATTTATTTGCATTTTTGTTTAACATTCTAAAAATAATAAAAGTAATTGAATATCTCTTTGTAATATACATTGATATTTTTTTTTCTAAAGTTACTCATTTATTTAAATTGACTACTTTTTATTTAATCAATAAAATGACTGCTTTTTATATATTAATCTTCCATAATAAGATTACTTACGATCTTTTTAATGTTTTATTTAATGCAACTTGTTATTTTAAAAACTTATAAAAACTTTTTTATTTGACGTAAAACGTACTTGAATAATATTTTACTAAAAAAACACTTTGCTAATTATTCGGACAAAACTTTTTATTTGTTTTTTATTTTATTTTCTTTTTAATTTTGAACACATCCTAATTAAGTGAAAAATTAGAAAATAGTGGTATATAAAATATTTAATACATCCTATTAACAGGTAAAAACTTTCTTTCTTTTTTTTTAAACCAACTAGTGAGTGCGAAAGTTCACAAACCGTGACATTCTCAGCGTGCTTGCGTGCATTTTCCACAAAAGCTTCCGGGCCTCGACGTCTCTTCCTTCGTGTCCCTCTTGGCACGCTCGCCCGTATAATGACAGCTAATAAAGCTGAACTGCCATAAAGAGCGGCTCTGAGATAATTTTGCAAACTCCGGGCCATAATAATTCGCGCGCGAGAGCGAAACGATTACGACTGACCATAAAATTACGGGTGCGAGCTCTTAAGCGACCGAGGCGCGCTGTGGAGATGGATTGCGAATTGCCACCGCCGTTGCACTGTCGTGATGCTATTGTGCTGGCGAAAGCTGGGGGTGAACTAGACTTCTAAAGTATTTGTATGTGTATAAGTTTTACAAGTAAGGAAATAACAATTTTCAGCACTTTATAAATAATAGTGGTTGATAAGTTGTGAATGATATATGCATGATTAAATAGTATTTACTTATAAGAAAATCGGACACGAAAATATTTAAAGTTATGTTTATGTTAGTTTTAGTTACTTTTAGTTAGATTTATATTTTTAATAATAATATCTTCTATTTACGACACTATTATGGCTGTATTCAGTAGTAACGAAAAATATTAGAAAATATATTAAAATTTTAATAGCTTATAAAGATAGGATGTAAATCTAATTCTTAATTTACGCCTGTACGAAATTCATATCCAATGAAATGTTTTTTACAATTTTTTAAATTAGTACCATAATTTTATTGTATATATTTTCAATATTATATAACTTTATATCTTAATTTTAAAATTTACATACATGAAATTTCAATATTGTTGCAGTGAAAATTCCTGCTTCGATTCAGATTTTAACTTTTAGAAAGTTGTGAACCAAAGTTATACAGAATTCACACCGCTTAATGTTCACTTCTTGAATAGTCAGAACAACTTGTATGGCTTTTATCGTATAGGGCAGCAACATTGCTCGTTTATATGACTTAGCGTTAGCGCAATAAACAAGTTGTTTTAATGGGGTGTCCCCTCTGCAGTACTAAACCGCACTATCATTGAAGCATAAATTATATTTTCACCACTCTGTAAGATCATAAATAAGTTGTGGGTTCAACTTTCCACCCACACTTTCTAAAATGAAAAATCGACTAACGTAGTAAGAATATATTTTTTTTACAAAGATATTTTTGTCCAAATATTAAATTTTAATAAGTAAACGTTATTATAAATTATAATGAGTATATTTTATAAAATTAAAAAATTTACTCCTTATAAGGAATAGCAACAATTAAAATTTTACTCCTTATAAAATTTTATACAATTTATTAATAAGTTGTGTATTTTATGATTCCCAAAAATTTACTTCTTATAAGAAGTAAATTTTGACATGGGTTTATTCCTTAACTTTTAGAAAGTATTATTTATTTATCAGTAAATCCATAAAACTTAAACCCTAAACCCACAAACCTCTTAACTTATAAAATCTAAATACGTAAACATTAAGTTAATAAAATGAAATCCATACTTTTAATCAATAAATTCTAAATCTAACGAGCCAAGTCTATATAAACTATAAACTCATAAACCTATGATACTCACCCTCGGAACAAATCTACAACAATTCTGTTAAATTCTGCAACTATTCTGTTACGCTTCATATGCAGAACATATGTGGTTTATTTTCAATCTAACCAAAATTGATGTTTGAAAATATATTTTCGAAAAACTTTTTTTTTGAACTATAAAATTTAAACATAATACAATTCACCGAAACTTCAAATTTCAAAACTATATTATGTACAAAATATTTCATCGAGAAAGTTGTATATTTAATTATGTGCAATGTCGAATAATATCGACTACTTACTATATTAGATAAGTAAATACAGATTTTTTATTTTAAACAGCTAATGTTGTTATTAATATTTATATATTTTCGTATTTTCGTTCATTCAAAAAACCACTCTTAAGCAATAATTTAAAAATAGGGAAGAAAACTTTTGCCCTCTGTATAATCAGAATGAAAACTCCAGTTCTCCCTTGGGAGCGTAATTTTCCCGAGAAAGTTATGACAGGAAAGGAAACAGAGTCCAAAGCGCGCCAGTGTAATAACAAAGTAAACAGTGCCCTAGCTGTGCGCGCTTTGAAAACCAAACGAGCTTGCTCTTCACTGGAATTAAAGGAGAAACGTCCGAATGTTTGATGTCGCGAGATTGGAGGAGCGCCAAAGCGGTATCACGATAAAAAAAAGACAAGCCACTTCCTGCGTGGCTCGTGGGCCATATTTACTTTTCTTTTTCTTACACTAGACCGATATCATTGCAATCTAGAGAATCAGTACTTTGATTAATTCTTATTATTGTGTACCATAGGACAGCCTTCATAAAGAAGATGATGAAGAGAGTAAGTTGTTCCTGTAACGAACAGCGAAAGTCACTTGCCTATGTTTGTATTTAGCTCGCAAGCCTTTTTAGAGGTATAATGTCATAAGAAAAATAGCCAAGAATTTGATTATTACATATTATTAAATAGTTGTTTGTTTTACAAAACTTTAAATAGCTTTCAAAAGTAGCATAACTTATAACAATATGAAAATTCAAATTTTCTTAATAAATCCTAGTATTTATAAATTCCTAAATTACTCTTGGATCATAAATATTCAACGCGGGCTTGGCAATTTTAGTAATTATGGAAACAGCAATATTTCTTCATACTTTTAAAGTTTTAAAATGTATATCATACAAATTTAATACAATTATAATTTCGTAGACTTTAAAAAGCCAAAACTCATACATAAATAATCCAAAATGTATATGAACCCCCTTATAATAATACGAAATATCCAAAGAAATAATTCAAACTATCAGACTATATAATTTAAACTCATGCGTCGTCACTTCTGTGCTGCAAATTCTGTTTAAAAAACATTAAAGTCATTAAAAATTAAAAACCGTAATCAATATTCAGAAAACAAGCTCCCATACACAAGAAACCTTCGATAATGAAACAAAAACAAGAGGAAAGAACTCTGATATCCCAAGAGCAATTAATCGAAACTGTAGTCAGAGAGGAGCGTATCGCAGACTTGCCGCTTCCTTGTCACCCTTAAAACTCGGAGCTGAAGTAAAGGCTCGTGCCGAAAGGCCCTCGCAGGCATTTAGCCTTGACTCTGTCTCTTTCTCTCTCACTTTCTCGGTCGAACAAGGCTTTTACCTCTTTCCCTCTTTGAGCGGTGCGACTTTATTTTAAGACGAAGGCAAAGCGGACGACGACGTCGCCACTTTTACGCTCTTGAGACTTTCTCGGCCCCTCGTCGTCGTCAAAGCTTTTTAGCCTCTTCGGGAGCGCGAACTCGCAATTTTCGGCATAATTTAGCGGCGGTAATCAAAACAAAAGTTTTAGGTCCGTGTGCGCGATCTAACCTTGTGATTCTCCAATTTACGCGGAGGAACAAACGAGGTTATGCGACGCGTTGGAGAAACTGCGCGTAGGGAGAAACAAATTGAGATTGATTCCATTACAGTCGCGTTATCGAGGATGAGATTTTCTTTTAATTGCGCAGGCTGACGCTCTTCTTTCCGCTGATTGATGCTCGGAAAAATGTACACTGTTATATTACTTAAAATTGCATTTGTCAGGTGATCAATATTTTTCCGTGATTGAAAAAGATTTGGGGTTCCTTTTAAATAGTATAATTAATTTCGACGAAAAAAGAAATTTGAATTATGTCAGTTTTGCTTTAATTAACTTTTAAATGAAAATAATTAAATTCAAAGAATATTTGAACAAAAGTAAATTAAATTTGATTAGATATATCATGAAATTAGTAATAATAAATTCGTAAATATATTGAATTATGATAGCTTCACTATTGTCATAGTTTATACTAAAAGTTAATTTAATTAATATACAATCTGAGATAAAATTTGGCACTAGATTATCTTCTCTAATCAAAATATTACAAACATGTAAAAAAATAAGGTTATATAAAATTTTAGTGCACATTTATAATTTTTTCTTAATAACTGTGAATACTTATAATAATTCTTAAGTTAGTACTTTGAAAATTTGTATGTTAAAAAGCTTCGGGTAAATCCATTATTCAATAAAAAAGAATTTATCTGAATAGAATGAAATTTGTATTTGCAATATTTAACGTATCTATAAGTAGTTCTTATATTATTTCTGCTTAATTGTATATTGATTGTATTTGAACTGTATTTAATAATTAAAATTATTTTTTACTTTTTGCATTTCAAAATAAAGGTAAGTCCAATGCATTTAGCTTACAAATAGTATATCAGAAATTTCTATGCTTTTTTAAAAACGTGATCTTGTTTAAAGCATTTTTTTTTCATTAAAATTATGAGTTTATGAGGTAACCCAATAAATCCAATTAATTTCTTCATTAATTATTTATTGCTTTTATCGAAATAAAAACAAATACATGATTTTTATAAAAGTCTTTGGTCTTGCCAAAATATACAAAATATATCAAAATATTTTTGTTTAAGGTGGCCCTATCAGTATATATAGGTCATAAATCGTAGATTATTTTACTTTAATTTTATTAATTTCACAATGCCTAAGCAAGCTATATCAAAAGAAATCATTTTCGGGAGGCGATTGAAATTTTGTTTAAGTTATTTCAAACCCCGGATTCGTTGATATTATTAATAAAAGAAAACATCATAAAACACTGCAATCTTCTTTGTTTTTTATCCGATTTTAATGAGCCTAGGCTCATTTTGTTCCTTATAAAATTTCAAGAGGTGTCACCATGGGTATTTTAGAAATAGCTTTTATAAATAATGCATAAAGTTTAATTGTTTACTTAAATTTATGAAATTAACGTATTTTTAAGCGAACAATTAGATTTTGTACCTTATGCATAAATTTTATTACCCAAATACCCATGGTGATCCCTCTTGAAATTTCATAAGGAACAAAATGAGCCCAGACTCATTAAAATCAGATAAAAAACAAAGAAGATTGCAGTGTTTCATGATGTTTTTCTTTTATTAATAATATCAGCGAATCCGGAGTTTGAAATAACTTAAACAAAATTTTAATCGCCTCCTGAAAATGATTTCTTTTGATATACGCTTGCTTATGCATTGTGAAATTAATAAAATTATTATAGTAAAAAAAATCTATGACTAATTGTCCTATATATACTGATAGGGCCACCTTAATTCTATAGAATTCAACTATATAATTTGTATATTTTTTTTACAGAATGGTTCTTCAAAAATTTTCATTAATCCATAGTTTCAATTAAATTTATTTTGAATTCAGGTTTACAATCGTACATTCTATTAAGAGACCATCAGATGTAACAAGCAAGTAAATATAAGTGTTGATTCCCTGTTGTATATATACTTAATCATTTGCAAGCTCTTTTATTGTATAGTGACCCACAGAGAAAGAGGAATCGGAGGTCATGTAAATTAATTATACTCTAAATAAAAAACCAATTGATTTATAATTTAAAATATTGGCTATTAGCCTTTATTATTTTATTTATTGTAACCAAAAGAATATAATATTTAATAATAAATCATTTATTACCTTGGTAGAAATTTCCCCAACCAAAATAACAAATTTACCAATTATTCGTCAATTCTCTTCATGAGGACTTAGAAAATATGTCACCATCGGTGACATATTTTGCCAAGTGTTTTTCACTTTTGTTCTACGGCGAAGTAGTGAACTTGTATTACCCAGTTAAATTGTAAATATTAGCAGGGCATAAATGTAAATGATATTTTATTGTTAAAATTGAAACTACCACAACTTTCGAACAAATTGATATCTTTTAATTCTGAAAACGTATATTATAGCTTGTTTTGTCTAGTTTTATTTTTGTTTTTTAAACTTTAAATAAGGCTTATGCAAATTCAATTATTACAATTTTGCGTTTAAGCTATTTTAAAAAAAATACTAGATCATAATACTGAAACAATTTTCGGAATCGTATCGCGGGAATTTTATAGCGCTAAAAAATAGTAAACTGCCAAAAACGTCGCCAGTGCCACCGATGATAATCAAAATCCAAATCTTTTTACTAAACTACCTATATTAACAGGCTGGCAATAGCGGGACACTTTTTTTCAGCATACTGCAGTGGGCTGCAACCATAATTATTAATCACGTCGACTTTTGCACCCCGATCAAGCAACCACTTCACAGCATCAGGGTTCTTGGCTCTGATCGCTTCGTACAGAAGAGTATAGCCACCGATGTCACGACACCTGGTTAACATCTGGGTTTGGGAATCACTCCAAGAATCGTAAGCGCCCGGATCTTTAAAGGCTTTGTCGATATTACGAAGCAGCCACTGAACCTCAGCTCTCTTGGCCCATTGGAGAGGCGTTTTCTTCATCTTATTTCGCGCGTTGTAGATGGCTCCACAGCGAAGCAGATACTCACAGGTTGCGACGTAGCCGTACCCCGCTGCCAGGTGCAGCAGCGTGTTACGCTGTGAGTCTCTGACGTTGACTAGTACTTGTCGGTCAATGGCGTACTTGACCTCCAAGGCGGAAAGTCGGTTGGATAGTAGTTCGGCTACATGCTCGTCGAGAAAAATACGCAGATCGTCGCTACGCATGTCCTCGAATAGCTGGTGAATCGAACATAGCATCTCGACACAGTTTTTTGAGCTAACGAAAGGTCTGAGCCTCTGAAAGTCTTTTGCATCGATTGCCGCCCCGGCTTTGAGCAGCAACTTGGCGCATTCAGGGTTATCGTGTAGCGCGGCAACATACAGCGGCGTTCTCAGTCGCAGGTCTGTGGCGTCGATGTTTGTGTACTTTTGCTGAATAAGATACTCGACGAGATCAAGAGTGTCGTCTCTAGTGCAAGCTAGGTGGAGTACCGATTCTCCTAAAGCATTCCTAGCATTTACTAGGTGACGGTCAAAGTCTACATGTTTTCTAGCTCCAACTAGATTATGCTGTTGGACTGCTGCAAATAGACTACATGCTGCGTTAAGAAGGACCTTACAAGCTCCGCTCTCGGAGGCCAGATCAGCAGGTGTCCGGTTCTGGAGGTCACGCGACTCGAAGCAAGCCCCTTCGCAGAGCAGTTCCGAGGCTAGACTAGCTGAGGTACGATTTGATTTACGAGCAGCCAGATGTAGCGCAGTTGTTCCTTTGCAATCTTGCGAATTCACATCGAGTGCACAACGGTAGCGGTCAGGTTGGAGCCTAGCATAATCGGCGCTCATCTTCAGTAGATCCCGGATCAGCGAGGTCCTGCAATGATCTGAATCAACGAGGACATGAAGTAAACAGCGTGAGCGTTTGTCTCGGCAATTCACCAGATTGGCCTCAAGCTCGATCGATTTGGTCTTACTCGCGAAGAGCTTGGCTGCTCGTTTAAGCAAATCGGCCGTCTCGCCTGTGGCTCCACTATCGAGCGGCGTTTTCTTAGCAGCATCCGTGACGTTGAACTTGGCGCCGTTCTGTAGAAGCAACTTAGCTAGGTCGTGACGACCAAACTCCGCAGTGAGGTGTAGAGCGGTTCTGCCCTGTGAGTCCTGCGCGTCGATGTTAGCACCCTGTATGATAAGAAATTTACACCAGGCGGCGTCGTTGTTCTTAACAGACACGTGGAGGCGCGTTGATTCGTCAATCTTAAGGTTCAGTTGATAGCCTAGTGGATTTTGAAAAAACTCGAGTTTGCGGCCCAACTCCTCTCTCCATTTATCATATTGAAAGCTCGTGTTGTTGGCTGCAGGTAGCTCTAGACGGTAGCGCTTCTCTGTAATTAAGTAGTTCATCAGTTCTAATTGCTCTTGCCGGCCGTAGCGGCTTTTTTCGTCGAGGATAGCGTAACACCAGGGATAGAGACCATGCTTATCTACTGCATTTACGTGTGCCCCACACTTCAGCAGATACTTGATCAAGAACAGATCCGCGCCGCTTGATATGGCCGTGCACAGAGCCGTTTCACCTTCTGTGCTGCTACTATTTAGAAACTTGTCGCTGAGATAACCGATCATTCGCAGGCTTGAGTTAAGACGGATAGCCATACCTAGAGCAGCGTTACCAGGCGTGAATTCATTGCGCATTAGGAAATCAACGTCGGTTAAATTGTTTGACAGTAGGCTGAGCTTTAAAATACCCTGACAACCGCTGGGGTAGCGATCTACGAAATAGGCAAATGTCTTCGCTTGATTCTTCTTAACGGCAGCAAGAAGCACCGGCAAAATATATTTTTTATCTTTTTTATGCAGTTCCGGCTCAATCAGCTCGAGGAGAAACCTGGTAGTTTCAAGATATTCATCATCCAATAGACGATTGTTGTCTATTACGCTGTTTAGGAGGGTGTATTGAACTTCATTAGACTTAAATAGGCTGTAGCGCTCCGATTCGTCGAGGGCACCGAGAAGTTGATTCACCAACAAGATCCGGCCATTCGATAGGAAGTGGCCGAGGATTGCCGGAAGATCGCGTTCTTTGTTGAGTTGAGTGATTACTTGTGGCGATAAGTTTAGCAGCCTCTCGGCGAGAGGATGAAGGTGATGTTGCCGATCGCACAGAAGCTCCTGAATGACATGCAATGTTACTAACTGCAGAAATTTTGGATCCAGTTTAGAAATGTTAGCACCTAGAACTATAAGCTCACAAGCTGCATTAACATGATTATTTTCTGCAGCTAGCTCTACGGCACTCTTACCATTCTCATCTAGTCTGTTGACGTACTTGAGTAGCTCAGACTCAGCTAGCTCAATTGACGATCCACTGTGCTGCTCCAGCAAAAGTCTGCAAATTTTGTCATTTCCGCACTCAGCTGCTACGTGTAGAATTGTACCATTGGAACTATCTTCGTCGTAAACGTATCTGTTCCGGATAAAGGCTGCAAGCAAGTTGTAGTGATCACTGTTGGCAAGATACTTGCTTATGAGAATAAAGTAACTGCGACCGTTGTCTTTGAACTGCGCTGCGACGCTGTCGAGGAAGACCGGTGAAGTTTCGTTTACTAGGTTGTTTATACAGTCCAGAAGCTTAATTGATTTATTGGATATCCATTCCCTTACTAGCCACTGAGCAGCAAAGTACTCGGCAAACGTTATGTGACTTAACTCTTTATCAATGTCCGCAATACTATTTCTATGCGTATCACTCTTATTAAAACCGAGACACTCGTAGTCCGAGGCACTAAGGAGTTTTTGAAGTGACAATCTTTGTATTTTGACTAGGTCGGTTTCGAGGTGATGCTCGACGAAATATGTGTACAGGTCATAAAGATCGCGCATTATCTTACATTCGTGGCTCAGGCTTGTGGCACTGTTGAGATAAGGTTCGTAGATTTTAGCAAGCATTCTTAGTTGAAGTGGTGTGCGGGTGAGTCTCGAAATACCATTTGTCTCGTATGACTTGAGCAAGGCTTCAGCAGGTTCAGATAGCTGTATCTTAGGCCAGCACTTGCAGAGAAAATCACGTTTTTCGGCGAGACTGAATGGCTGAAGTATGTGCGCGAATACGTCGAACTCGCGTTCAAGATAGGTCATTGTTTCGGGCCGACTTGTTATATAAATCCTATGAAAGCTGGTCGATTGCTGAAGTTGACTCAACAGACTGAGCGTTAAAGTAAGCTGATCAGCATGCAGCTCATTCAGGCCATCAATCAGCAGGACTAATTTCAGGTGCAGCATATCATGCGCAGCCAGCATGAACAAGCGTCTGTGGAGTGGCGAGCATTCGCCGAGCTGTTCGATCAAAAAGTAGATGGCCTTGCCGTCTTTGATGCTATCCGCGCATAAGTTGCTCAGATTTGCGTGCTCCAGGTTAAGCTGAACAACCCAAAGCGGCAATGAAGATTTCAATTCGGCTCGTAGCTGTTTTGCTAAGAAGTTAAGGTACGTGCTTTTGCCTGCTCCGGATTCTCCGGTGATGATGATTGTTTTCGGATCAGATTTTATGAGTATGTCTGATTTGAATTTGGATTCAAGCTGATATTTGGGATCATGAGTCTTATGCTTGAGCAGAGCGGAAATACTGCCGCTTGACTTCAACCACACGAATGTCATGGACTCATAATGCAATAGGTGTACATTGCTGCCTTTATTTTTAATTACGAATGAATCAAACCGAGACTTCAGTGTACTGTAGACATTGATGCCCAACAGAATAAATCTCGCCTCAGTTTGCATTTCAGAATCTAGATCGTAAAAATAAACGATTTTTTCATTGAATAATAGCATATCGAGAAATTCCATCATTTTAATGCCGCTTATTAAAAAGACATCATTGATTTTTTCTCGAAAAATAGCTTGATTTATCATCACGTGCTGCTTTCGTTCTCTGGGAATATAGAAATCTTTATCAGAATCATAGGGGACGGGGACCTTTTCTCTAACATGAAATTTGTTTTCGAGAAGCTGGGCGAGATAAGTCGGTAGTTTCAGAAACTTCGCGAAAGCATCTGCGTCCATCAGATCTTTAAACCTGAATTGATGATTGTACAATAATACTTCTGTTTCTTGCAACAATTTTCTTTGCGTGTCTTCGAACGTGTCAATAAAATTAATACTTTCATCGTCAATCATGATCGTATCCATTTTAAATTTTTCTGGTAAGGAATTGATATCACCTAACATCACCAGTTTTTTCATATTGTTGCTCACTTTTGTTATCGCGTTCTTTAAGCTGTAACAAATCTCAGTGGTATATTTCAATTCCAATAAGTTTTTTTCACATTCCACTACCAATAAATTTGTCGAAAGGGATTCAAATGTGTTTAAAACATGATCCAATATATTTTGAAGCTTATCAAACTTTATGAATAAGCTTCTGTCATCTGAATAACTGGGTATATTTTTGATAATCTGTCGGACTTTTTGCACGCTTAATTTAGGATATGTTGTTTTTATCAATATCACTGATTTCTTATTGCTTTTAGTTAAATGGATACGTATTTCATTTAGAGCCTCTTCTTTAAATTCAACTCTGTTATCGTAAGTTGCAATAGGCCTGCATGATGACTCTTTCATAACTATAGTCTCTGATATTCTACCTTTAATTAACTTAAATAGATTTATCTGCTCTTTCTCACGTCGAAGAAATGTTAATAATTCCTTTTGGATATTGTTGATAAAAGACTCATCCTGGATTAATCGATACTCCTCGCCAATTGTTTTGGCTATCTCATTATCGACCTCTGTTTCGTTAACTTCAAATTCTAGAACTTCAAAAAATTCTCTGACAGTAGTACTGTAGTTCTTTTCGCAAGGCAGCCTTTTTGCCACATCTGTCGATTCTTTGTCACAAAAATCATTCATTCTAAATCTGCACTGATTGAGTTGATCAAAACTTATATTTTTAGCTTTAAGCTGAATTCTTATAAATTCTCTCAATAAGTTTAAATTTCCAGGCAATTTAGTGTTGCAATCTAAAAAGGCTTTAGTAAATATGACATCATTGTTTCCTTTTGTAAGAATGTGACCTGTTATTTTTTCAATATCATTCCTCAACGAGGAACTTTTTCGAATTAAAATTTTTTCTTTAGGCAATTTAATTGACAAACTTATAACTGTAACTAATTCTGTTGCAAGTTTTTCGTATTGGAGTACTATAGGATTTTTATCCAATGTACTACTACTGACATAAAAATACATTGATCCATTCACTGGTTTAGACAAAAAGTTTTGTATAAGTTTTCGCAAAACTTTTGCTGACTCTGTTAAAGCAACACCTTCAATAAATTTTTCAGTAAATTTAGCAATATACCTATCTCTTCCATTTTTTTTTGTAAGTTCGGTATTTAAAACATTTTCATTTACTAGAGCTTCATTATATTCTTTCATTATACCGGTTGGAGTTAAAGTTTTTTCATTACTAATATAGTCAGAAATAATTTTTGCTAAACTGTATAAACAAGATTCTTCTAATAAATATTTAAATATTTCTGAATCATTCCTCACTAAAATTTTGTTACTATTATGTTTGTTACCTTTTCTGATTTCAATATTAGATTTTTTAAAAGTTGATGCATTTATTTCTAGGTTAGAACTTATAACAAATTTTTTTATCGATTTACCTTGCATTTTCAACTTGTAATAAATATTAAAATATCTTTTAATATTAAATTCAGTACTTTTCAAAGTTCGTAAGTTTATTTTAGGTAATTTTCCTTGTTCATTAGGACCAATGTGTTTTACTTCGTATAACTCGCAATCAGTTTCTTGTGTTTCCTGATTTTTTTTTTCAAAACATACAATTGAGTCAATCAAACTATTCTCAGAAAAATTTAGTAAGAGACATATTTTGAAACCATTGTGTAATTTTTCATTCAATAGTAATAGGAATCTCTTCATCTGATTTACAGAATTTTTAACGCATTTTTCTGATATTTTTTTGTATTTGTCAATATTTGGTTTTTTCTGCTTAGTTTCATCCTCATATGTAGTAGCTCCTGCAAAATTAAAAATTTAATAATATTAAAATGCAATATTTCTTTTTTTACATTGGTTTTAAAATGTATTTACGAAGTTATAACTGAGGTACAATTGTTTATAGTACAAACTAAAATTAATTTTAAATAATACATATTAATGCTATAATTTTGAAAAAATAAAAACATTTATTAAGTAAATTATTCATTATAAAAAATCACATCATATCACTTATTTAAAATTTTAGACAAGTATAAATGTAATAAATTATACACACCTACTACCTCAAGATTTGGTTGATATCCATTCTCCTCACATATGCCAGCACTGTCTTTTTTTATCAGATTTATAGTTGAAGTAGATTCTTTTATCGGAATATTAAATTGTTTAGATCCAGTTCGTTTATTACTTTCTTGAATAGAAAAATTATCTGAAAAATAAATAATTTATCTCTATAAAATACTATAGTTCTCTTTTTAAAACATGCTTTGTTAATTATTATTTGTAATTATGGTAAAATAATAAAAGGATTGCTTACTACTATGATCAATTTCTTGTACTTGTAGATTTTTTCGCTTTCTAATGACCTGTTCACTTTCTGGATCATCGGAAGATCTTCTTCTCGGGTTAGTGTTATGATTTTTATCATAGCTCTATTAGAAATATGGTATTACTTAATGAAGTAAATTGTAGAAAATTATATGATTGCATTAAATAGATTCCATAAATTTATTCAATACTAATATGTATTATAAATTAATTTTAATCAATGACAAAAAAGGCCATTCATATTTTTTACTTATAAAAAATTATTATTTAAGATGATTTTGGCAAATTTTTAGATGCATAAGAAAAAAAAATTAAAATATGTTAAAGCAGTTTAAAATTTAAGCTTTCCTTTTGATATTCTAATAAGGTATAATTGTCAGACAACCTAATTAAATATATTATTCTTGAGAAAAAAGTTTCTTATTTCATTGACCTTTTTAGGAAAATCATATAGGGGAGATCAGGGCTAGTTGGCTATAGGGGTAAGAAAGCGCATTCGTCATAACTGGTTTTTTATACTATATATAGCAAAACTATGTTCTCTGTTTTGTATACGTACTATAAGACTTACCAGGACAGAGTCACACTTTCGGGTCTCAGATCTGAAACTTTAAAATAAGTTTTCAGGTATCAAGAAATAAACGAAACCGCAGTCATACAGCCCAACGCTTCGAAAAATTCAAGTTACAGACGTTTGTTATCTTGAATTTAGGACATTTCTACACTAAATTGGTCACATTTCATGGAGAAGCTCTTTTTCATTTTTTCCTTAAAATAAGACTACAAACGTCTGTAACTTGAATTTTCTAAAGCGGACCTTATGACTGCGGTTTTGTTCATTGGTATCTAAAAACATATCACAAACTTACACTAAGATAGGAGACCCAAAGGTATGACACCCTCTTGGTTAGTATGATAATCGCTCCGTTTTGATCATAGAAAAGTTTCAATTTTTCATATAAAAACATTTTTTTTTGCTATTTGAAAACTTTTCATAAATTTTTTCATTACTAATTTGTAGTAAGGATTAATATACAATGTTATAGAGCAGACTTATATATTATAAAATTATATTATAAAATTATTATAAAATTATTTCGTCGCCGCTGCCGCTACAGTGTATAACAGTTTTTTATTTTCGAAACTAGCCGTTATTTTGAGGGGTTTTACGATATTATTTCAGTTTTTACGTTATGTTTCTCAATTTGACATTCTTTTCTTGATATGATATGCGATATTTTTGCTCAAATCATGAACTATTCTCCATTATCTTCGAAACTCACCGTTATTTTAAGGGATGTTACGTTGTTTTTCACTTTTTCACGTTATTTTTCGATACTTTTACTCTATTTTCCTTAATTTGATGTTGTTCTCTCGATATTTTGCAATGTTTTTGCTTAATTTATAAATTATTTCCCTTTGACTCCTAGAATAGTCGTTGTTTTGAGTGATTTTAAGTTATTTTTTCACATTTTTACGTTATTTTCCTTGTATTGACGTTATTTCCTTGATATTTTATGCTATTTTTTTAACGTTATTTTAAGTTTTTTTTCCTTGATTTAATGCTGTTTCATGATATTTTACGGTAATTGAGCTTAATTTATCAAGGATTTTCCTTTAACTCAGCAAATAGTCGTTATTTTGAGAGGTTTTATGTAATTTTTTTCACCTTTTAAGGTTATTGAAATTTTTATTTCCAGACTCTTCTTCTTTATATTTAATAATAACCGCTATTTTAAAGAATTTCACATTACTTTGTCATTTTTTAAAGTATTTTTTTTTATTTTTTAACTTTATTTTCTCTAATTAGTTTGTTTTTCATGATTTAATGATGGGGGATGACGAGCTTAGCGAATAGGGGGGCTTCGTACCGTAATTAGTCTAAAGTGGTCATAATAAACTTTGATATATTAGATTTGTACATTAAACTCATTTTTATTGATCTAAACCTTTTAAAAATCATTGAAAATATTTTAAGTAAATGAAATTAAATTTTTAATTAGATAGTATTCACAATTTTTTACTTCATCTAACATTAAAAACCTGTTTAATTAGTTTTCAACGCAAGAATTTCAAGTTATAATAATAAAAGCATATAGAACATACAAATTCCTTGCTTATTTTGTGAGATTTAAATTTACATAAAAACCTTTTC
>JAPYZB010001172.1:0-15560 GCA_030522745.1 Eupelmus kiefferi | reverse complement strand
AAATATTCACGCATAAAAAACGTATTTTAAACGCATTGATTACGTTATTTATATACGTAAAATTACGTAATTTATATACGTAAAATTACGTAAATTTTGATGATTTATGAAATACAAACAATTTTTAACTGTGTGAGAATGACATTAGAATTAAGGAAATTGTTAAAATTATTTTAAAATTATAGATAACGAAAACAAATTTTATCAATTTTATAATATGAAAGATGATGCTTCTGTGGAGTATTGATTATCAAGTATTTACTGTTATAGAGTTACAATTTTCAACAATTTTCTTATATTTTCAAATCGATTACTATATTTAACAAAAATATATGTAAATAAATTAACGTTTACTTTTGTTATTAAATAAGTAAAATTTTAATTTTTAGTTATTATTCAAAGAGTTTTTATTTAAATTATTTCTGTTGCAACTGATTTTTCATAGGTGAATCTGTATATCTGCATATGTATTAATTTAAGCTTACAGTTATAATTCTTTCAAGTAAAAAAATTAAATTTATATTTACATTAACAAACACATAATAAAAGGAAAAAATTAATGCGGGAGAAGATAAATGATATTGGTTTGTATTAAAAAAAATATTGATAAGAAAATAGATGTTGTAACTTCCATTTCAATTGTATATTAAGAAAATTAAATTCTAAAGAATAAATAGTAAAGTAATTTGATTTAATTTAATAATAAACAAAATAATTTCAAACAAAAAACTAGTACTAAAACATTATACATTTTTTAATAGAAAAATGAAAAAAGTTCTAAGAATATTTTGTAGGAGTTCGTTACAAGGGATACAGGTAGGAAATAAAATAAAAATGCACAATATATTGTTTAAGACTTATCATTAATATAATTTTCTTATTCTGTATTATACACTCACGGCCGCAAACTCGGTCGTACGTGTGTGTATAATTCACGCGTTACAGACACACATATAAGGAATATTAATTGGATTGTGTGGGGGACTTCGATTTCTTTTTATTTAAATAAATACCTCTTATGCTGTAATTATCTTATAATCACATAATCATCAATCTTAGTTGCGAATGATATGTACACAGTTATCACACATAGAGATTTTTCACTTTAAACGGCATTTTATTTACTTTCTTTTCATTTACTTATCAATATATAACCATTTATTACTTTTGAGCTTATTTTCGCTTGTGCTAAGATAATCTGGCAAATTAAATGCTTGCATTGGTGTTGTTAAGTACTATCTACATATTATTTGCTAATTTCTCTGGAATCAATTGTTACTTAATGTACTTAAAGTTATTCAAACTTTGTTAGCTAATTAAAGCATAAAAAGCAGGCACATACTATCGGAATTTTTTAACTTTGTGTATAAACACTTTTATACATTTATCTAATTATTTCGTTTTTTTATAAATTAATAATTTGAAATTCTTTCAATCTAATTAATGTTTTTTTTAATCACAATCGTTTAAAAATGTTCAGATTTTAAACTTTTATAATTTTGAACATTGAAAATTCCGTTTCAATTATTTACGTTGTTGAAATATCAGTGTTTTTACAAAAAATAATATTTAGCTGTTGTTTTGTATGATGATTCATTCGCTAAAAAATTCCTTCTTATTTTCAATAATATTTTTATAAAGAAAATATAACACAAATCGTGTTTTGAATAAAAACTTTTATGAGCTAAATGTTCTTAAATATACATTTAACGAATTAAGGAATTTAAAGTTTAAACGCTCATTAATTCTCATCAGTGTATGTATTCTAAAGCCCGCAAAAAGGTGTCAAAATGTTTTTTTGTTACATTTTTACGCTATTTTTTATCACTGTATAGTATATGATATGTAATATATATATATTGATATGTTTGTTTACTTTCAGTTTTTAAAAACCTTGCGCAAGTGCACGATAATAATCGCATATTTCTCAGCTACCAAAAAGGCTATCCTACGATTCGATTTTTCCTCAGTCGTTCAACATCCATTGAAAAAATGTTACATACTAGTCATACAATGAATTACATGCATTAATATTGATGTAAATATAATTAATGTTAAATATATATTAATCAATATTGATTACTATGCAATCACATAATGGGTATGTAATATTTTTACTTTCTTGACGAGGAAAGAAAAATCCAATTAACGAAGGACTCGATGTAAAATGCTCTTTCTCGAAATATGTATTTTTACTTACAATAATTTATTATGAAACGACGTAATAATTTCTCGCATGCTTTTTTACGTAACAGGAGATTCAAAATACATTTTTCGCTACTTTTTAACTATCTTCGTGAAAGTTTCTTTTTAAGTTTGTTTTAATAAATTCAATCTATTTGTAGATTAACCTTACAACAGTAAGATGGTCAAATTTCTTATCTACGTATATTAGTATAAGTTATAATAGTTAAATTATAGAGAAAGCATAATTTACTATAAATATGTTGTTTATTTCATCTATTTTAAATGTTTACTATATACTTATTTAAAGTTAAAATTTTCATTAAAAAAGATATTTCAGATAAATAAAAAAGTTAATTTTTCTTTATTTTATCAAAATAATCATATTAAGATTTTAAAATAATTTATATTCAAAGCCTATAAATGAAACTTTCACGAAGAAATCACTAGAAAGAGCTTTGAATATTACTTTAACTATTTTTTTCTTTTTTTTTTCAAATAAATCGACTTTATCGCACCCACTCGTCAAGGGCATTCATTTTTTATCCTTTAGAACCTGCTAATCTAAGAAAATTCTAAAAAGTTCTCAATTCGCACCATAAGCACTGTTGTGGCGTTTTTCCTATTCTACGGTAAACATTTGTGTAGATTTAATAACTAGATTAATCCACATAAAGTAGAACATCAAGGATTAATATAAATTGTTCTTATCGGTTAAAGTTTGTTTGGTTGCTTTTTTTGCAGAGCAGTGTCCACTTTGGGAGTCTGCAATCTAGCTCAGCTCAGCAGATCTTTGCTGAACAAATTCTATAAGCAATTGCAATAAATCATTCATATGTTTGATTTTCTTGCACAGCAGTGTCCGTTTCAATTTGTTTGTCTCGTATCAGTAGATCTTCACTGAAAACTTTTATCGAATCCTAATTGATCATTTATAGGTATAGGTTTGTTGCACAGCAGTGTCCATTTCAGCAGATGTTCGCTGAATATTTCTAAATTATAATATAGATATTCGTTCTTCTTTTTTTCTCTTACAGAGAAGTGTCCTGTTAAAGTTTGTGAAATTCAACTTGATTCAGCTGACCTTATCTGAAAGAATTTCACAAAATACAATTACTTTTTAATTTTTTCTTCTTTGTTGCACAGCAGTAATCGTTTAGATTTTTGAAAAATCTATCTCATTTCATTGGCTCTTCAATTATAATATTCGCACTTTGCAGTAAGTTATTTTTCTTTCGTTTTTTACTGCGCAGCAGTTTCCACTTATAGTTTCCAAAATCTAGCTTGGTTCCAGTGACCTTAGCTGAAAAGGTTTTGCATGTTGTAATTGTTTGTTTAGTAAGTTTGTTTTTTGTTGCACAGCAGAGTCCATTTAAAGTGTTTACAATCTTCTTTGGCTCAGTTAATTTTAACTGAAAAGATTTTAATAGTTGCAATATATTTTTTTATTTTCATTTTCATTATTTTGCAATTTTTTTTCATTTTTTGAATGCTCTACTACACGTACTTTTATATAGCAAGTACTTTTCGACTACGTTGGTTAAATATGGTTTGCTTGGGAAAGCTTTGTTATAACATATCCCACGAAAATTGTTTGCAATAATGAAACAAAAGATAATTCATAATATCAAAGTGAAGTTCTCTTTTTATAATTGTTCTTACATATTATTTATCATAATAAGCTAAGATATATTTATCGTTTGTATTCATTATAAGCACGTTCTAAACGATGTCATATTTTCTATTTTCTACATTACATAAAGCAACGGCAACAGAAGTTAAGTACGAATTGGAGATTTGAAATTTCTTATGCTAGCAGATCAATGGATCTTTTAGGCGGTTATTCCTAACCGCGAATGCAAACTAGCGCGAGTTTCACCCGTTAAAAAGATACATACGTATCTAAGAAGTGCACGAATGTTGGCATCTGCTAAACGTGCTTGATTTTTTCTTAATTTTCTCCTTATTTTTTACGTATGTCTAACTAGTGATGACTCTAACGTGACACAGATAAAAGAATAAAGAGACATTAACATTTAATTTTTTTGGTTTTTCATAAGCTTTTTAATTTTTTTTGGCCAAGCCTTCAGCTTTTATGCAGTCCATTATTTCGGCCTTTTCTTGTCGGGTGATGCAAAGAGATCGATAAAGTCGATTTATTTCATATTCATTTTTTATCTTTACTGATAGCAAAATATTATTTTCACAGGATGTGAAGAGGCGTGTACTTTCATTTATTAATTCAAGACGTGTCTCTCAAGACTAAGCGAGTAATGAAGCTCTCCGTGAAGGACGCTCCCAAAATTCACTTTACCTAACATTTCTTAAAAATAATGTCTTGATGGAAATTTCTTATTTACTATCAAGTTTTTTTTATACATGGTTACTTTTCGCAGAAATTCGCCTTTGTGTAGTTGGATAAAAACTAGTCGAAAACTGCACTAAAAGATTAGTTCCTATTCAAGATTTACATAGACGGATTTCTGATAAAATTGTCCCTAAATTAAATTCAAAATTATATCTATAATACTACAAAAAATATGAATTTATTATTTTTAGATGGCAATATTTCAAACAAACGTTGCGTTGAAATATTATTGCCACTGTTACTTAAAATACTTTCACTTAATTTTTGAAATTGTAAATCATACTTTTTAAAGTTGTGACTCAGCAACTAGGATAAGAAACCGCACGAAAACTGCATAAAAGTCCAGTTTCTAATCAGTTGTGTGTCAAAAATAATTATTAATCCACAGATAAATATATATTACAACAGTTATGTCATGAATATTGAGAGTCACGAAAGACCTCAAAATCTCACCAGTCGAGTATCCACAATACACTTGTACACGAGTAATATATAGACAAATTATCATTATCTGTTGTATATACCAATTATACTTGTGTAATAATATATAATAATATTTAATCAATAATTATTTTGTATTGATGTATTTGTTGTATTTATATAACGAAGTTCTTTGAGTACAATTACAATATGTTCAGTGCTGTTGCAATACTTTTGTTGTTAAATTTCAAATTACTAATAATTACCTCGATTCGGTTTGTTTCTTACTTTTATTGATTCATCCTCATCAACGTTGGACGAATAAGTTCTCTTGTACATTTTAATTTGAATTTACAGTAAACTAATGAAGGCAAAGGAAACAATATATTTAATGCTATTCGTGCTAGTACAAGTACGCTTCTTAATCTTTTTAAACAGTATTTAATAATTAATAATACACTTTCTTGTATCTATCGGCTCTGCATTCGCGCTGTAGGCGATTTTTTATTTTAACTTTTTTTCTAAAGTATACTTTATGATATGTCTTCGTGGTTGGATCGGTTAACTTCATCCATTCCTATCTTTCATTAACATCATAGAATATGCTTTCATCTCGATAGCAATTGGATATTATAGAGATGGCTTTTATATAAATTATATAATGAAAAGTGGTGATTTATTTATCAAGAAATATATTTACTAATTATTTGCACATACTTAATAAAATGTGTCGGTTAAACCATCTATGTTAAATAAATAATTGTAAATATTCTTAAACTCATTTTTTCATAAACAAAAGAACTTTATATAAATATGTTACATAAATTTAAATCTTATTACAGTATTATTGAGATACTTCAAAATCAACAATTATAGATAAAAAAATTAAGAAAGCTTCAATTACTTGATTAACATGTTTTTTATGATTTTAGCCAAAAATAATAATAGATTAGAATTGTATAATATAAAATGTCACTTCAAATAAAATTTATCGAATCCATCTCTAATAATGCACTGAGAAAAAATTTTTATTGAAATAACAAACAATTAATAACATTTAGTAGATCTCTTGATTCGATCAAATGTTTTTACTTCAACAGAAAATAAACAATTCTTTTGTATACATAAAAGTATAAATGATGTTTTTGCTTGTAATTTTTTAAAATTGAAATCCGAAAACTTTTTACACAATTGACATTTACTCTTCAAAATTATTATTCTGTTAACAGCTCAATAAAATAATATTTTTCACGTAATAATGAAAAAGATTAAAATTATGTGTGACATAGACAGTCTACTTCACTAGATATGTATCAAATAAAGACGGTCCAAATGTCAACACCTAAGATGTTTTGATGGAATAGTCTCAAAGCTCATAATTTCCGTCCTTCAGATTGCGGATTCTATCTCATACAAAATGTGAAATTTTTTTTCAAAAATTTTTCAAAGCTTACTTGTTTAGAATTCCATTTAGAATACAAAAATTAATATTAAAATGAATATGATACAAAAAGTAAAAATATTCTTTTCAAACAAGGAAATATAAAGTAATAAAATTATATTAACAAAATTTTCCGTTGAATCAATCAAATTTTTTTCTCAGTATACCCAAATAGATTTTGATGGAACAAGCTGCAAGCATATGCCAATCTAATCTTTTTCAAAGTCTTCTGAAATATACAGTCAATGAGTGTATTTATTTGTAGGTTTAATAATTTGACAATTACAGCAGGAAGAGCAAGGAGGATTGTCGGATTCAGCGATATAATCAAGCTTGAAAGGATTTTTGGGTCTAGTGATTGTCGAGAGATTGTTAATACTTAAAGCTAGAAAAATAGGCAGTTCTTGATTTCCTTTGATCGCTTGTTCAAGTTATTTTATTTATTTTAATTTAGATTATTATTATTATTTTTTAGCAGCCATCTAAAATGTAAAAATGTTGAATGTTTAATTGGAAATGATTACTATAAATTTTTCAGTATTTTTTATTTTTATAAACGATTTGTGTAATTAATTTACAAGAATAACTGGATAAAACATCATTTTAATAAATAAATGAATTGTTCCAAGAAAATCAAGAACCGCTCAGTAACTTTATAAGAAATGCGCGATAAAATAAATAAATGACACTTCGAAAAAAAGCTTTTCCGAATGAAATTTCGTTTTGAAAAAGCTTTATAAAAAGTATAATCTGAGAAAATCTGGAAAAGATCTATATCATTGTCAAAAATATTTTACGACGTGTTTTAAAAAAATATCGTAGAAATGTTTTTCAAAGGTGACGGGTAAATATATTATAAAACGTCTCTCGTTAAAATGAAGGCTCAACTGTCTGCGGATGAAAGTAGATATGGCAACGGAAACGTAAGAGCTTTTAAATATAGTTGGAAGCGTCTAATCCATCGTCGTCGCGTTACGGCAAAAAGACAAAGAAACGTGAACGCGCTCTTTTTCGCGATCACCTTTCAACCCTCATCATTCTCCTCTTTTCTTCTTTTCGCGTGACGTCAATGCGATTAGTACGCAGGCGTTAGCGCGATGCACGAACCGATCTAATCGAGCCCTATACATCGTTTCTATTTCGTTCTCGTACCCTCTTAAAAGTTTCTTGATATGTTTAATATATATTTATATATCTATATTATATATAATATCTCCATTTTTCTTTTTAATTAATTTTTTCTTTGATGTGTATATATATATATATATTTACTTTCTTTTCATTTTTTTTCATATCTAAAACTCTGAAATTTCTCCTTCGCCCAAAGCTAATACGGTTCTAAAAATGCCGCTGGATTATAATAGTGGGTGATATGTATCTTAGCTGGAATCAAAATTCACAGTGATAGGATAATATAATCCGATTAGAAACTAACGCACGTTAATATGTCCGTTTTTTTTTGTAAGGGTTGATTAGGTTGTAATCACAATGGCGATTGCTTAATCGTGACGTTATATATCGTCTTTTGTCCTCTACGTTCACATCGGTGCGGTTTACCGAGTTTAGCAACTACTCGTGTCATGCACTCCACGTCACGCTTGCAACATTTTACATCACAATGAATTGCATAATACACTCTCGTGTTTTATGTACGCACTTTTTGTTTGTAAAACTCGTTGCCTAGTATACAGCGACTCTTTAATTCTGTTTATGCAGCTATTTATTTTTCGAAGCTGACCTCGTAAATTTCCATTACGCGGGTCTTAATCATTATTAATATTAGCCAAGATATTTCTGCTCATGTGCAGGTTACAAATGGCGTTCATTAGGGCTGAAATAATCCAATTCTTTCGCCTTACGTTTGTTACAGTATTTTGAGATTAGTCGATAAATCATGCTAATCGAAAAGGATATATCTAAGTTTTAATAAAGGTGGATAAAATGTTTTTGACATTGTATAATACGCAACGAGTTTTACAGGTAAAATATGTTAACTTTTTAACATAATTTTCGACTGGTCAATCCATACTCATCTGTCTATCTTCGGATGTTAAACGTTTTTAATAATTACATTCGTAGTTCGTCTCACATCCTTCATTCCAGTCATTTCTGTTTCATTTTCGTTTCAGTACGTGTGTCTGTTGTTGATTAATTATTCGGAGTGAACAGCTGAGTCGAGTTCTAAAATTTTTTTATAACACTAATTTATTTATTTTTTATTACTCATCGCGTTTTCAAAATTTCTCATAAAAATAAATTATAATTTATGGATTGAGTTGATACTAAAGATTGTCAATTGACTTACCAACTTTCTACAAAAGCGTAAAAGTGCCAGCATAAGTGAAATAAGTGGCCATAGACTTTAAAGCGTTCTCACAAGGACTGCTAGTAGCATTTGATAAAACAGCTACCATTTTACCATCTAAAACAGTACACTGCATTTATCATACTTCGAAAAAGCCCCACTAGTCAGTCAGCGTCTCAACGTAACCTTAAAATAACAAACCGATCATCCTGCAAAAATTTTAGAGCCCACTCGAGCCTTCACTCCGAAAGGAATCCCGCTGGGAAGGTATAGTGGGGCCGGTGAGTGTGCGGTTAGTAGGCATATTGGGTACAAAAACTCGGCGGGTTTCAAGAGAGGGGTGAGAGGATTCAGTTCTTTTTGAAAGAGCGCGCGCGATACGGCATCGATCGAATCTCAACGTTCTCTCCGCTGGGATGAGGGGGAGGAGAGAGTTAATCGAGGAAGCCAGTGTCGACGAGCTTCTCCAGGAAGAACTTGACGTCGCCCAGCTCCGAGTCTTTGATGCCAAGGGACTTGAGCAGGCCCAGGTCGCCGTTCTCCACTGCGACGAACACCGACCGCAGGTGCTCGAGGTCCGAGCGCATCAGGTGCAGCGCCGCCCCGAAGTCCTCGATCGTTTGCGACTCTTTGAAAAGAAAATTAGATTTAATGTTATTGCTGTTTGAGTTTTTTTTTGTATTATTGCCTGCTGATACTATTTTGTTTATTATTTTATTTTTAACGACTCTGCTAAACGTCCGTCAGATTCAACCACTAATACCACCTCATTTTCCCTCTCGTACAATGCTTATCACACCAAAAACTCGAGGGAAAAGAGATCGGAGAAAAAGGCGATGGCATTATACAGGAAGGTGTTATTAGTTTTGAATTAATATCTTTTGTTAAAACCATTATATTATTTTTTTAGCGAAATTGATTGTCAACTCTTGCTTGCAATACCAGCTATAAAGTATAGTTAAGAGGAGATTTCGTGGTGAGGTTGAAACCTGACGTGCAAATAGCAAAAGCTTATTTTTAATTATTAAAACGTGAACAATAATAACATTTCTCTGCTTATTTCTAGTAATATTTATTGTCTACTGAAACTCGATACAAGTATATTAGTTATATATTTTGAACAGTCTGCCAATTAAAAGTATTTCGAAAAATATGTTTTCTAAATAATTACTATTCTGATGAAATTATAGGTTTAACGAAATGTTATTTTCTTTCCGTTGTCTGTAGGGCGAAGAATACGTGTTTTCTACATTTATATAAGAAAAACACGCATGCAGACCTCACATAATATGGATTTTTCTGACAAGATATGAAAGATGCAGTAGTTATCGTTTGTACCTCCGCATACGCAATATGCACACAATAAGGATAACAAGAATAAGGAGAACACGTTGAGTACGCCCTCAGCAGGCTATCATTGTCGGCGTATACCAGAATGTTCTTGTAAGAAGATAGGTAGTATGAATTTCTTGTTATATGCTGTACTTTGAATAAACGGCATTTGATAAAACAAGTAAAATAAATTTTAATATGAATTCTACTACCTTAATCCAAAGTTTCAATTAAGAATTATGATCCAAATGTTTGAATTAATAAAATTGTAAAATATTCTTACTGCGCTGTTCCATAATAATATTAATAAATGAACGGTATAATTTATTAAAAAGTCAGAGCTAAAGCAAATGCTTGGTAGACTCTTCTTTTATTTATGCGAAACTTATCACCGCACGTGTAGTATGACTCATTAAAATTAATGATATGATTATGTAGCTATAGCTATAATGGTTATCCATTGAAAAGCAATGCATCAAATTACTCGGTGAATTAAATTTAAATATATTTTATACATTTTCATAAATGAAGCCGAAATTAATCATATTCTATGAATCAAAGTTTGCGTACCACTGTATATTTAGGTTTATTCAAGATTTTCTTTGTAAGAGTATTTTATTTCATTCTGTGCGCAGCAAACAAAAAATATAAATACGTAATTAGATCGTAACAGTTAATTAGACAAGTGGTTTACATGAAAAGCAAAGAAGAGCTTCTTTCTGCGAAGCTAAACAAGAAACCTCTTTAAAAAAATCTGAAAAATTGCTATTAAAAGTTGAGCCCTTAAGCAAAGAGAATTCAACTCCAGCTATATAAAATCTCATTCCCGATAAAACTGAATAAACTTTCTCGGCGAGTCTCCTAAGAGCACTGCACTAAAAAGCCCAGATAAACACGAAAAGAAGCTGTAACGCCGAAATTCATTTACAGATCCGCGAAAATCCCAAAATTAGTCTCGAGTGTCCCGCGAAAACTACTTTCGGAGCGGTCTCGCCAAACAAGATCGACCAAAGGGTCGAAAGTCTTTGTGAGCACTGCAGCTGCAAGGGGCCAAAGTTCACGGCGGCGGCGGCGCGCCTGAATTATGAAAATTCCAATTTGCCAGGGAGAAAAAGGTAGACGAGAGTGCGTACGTGCGCAGACTTACCCGATAGGGCGATGGCGACTTTGTTCACTCCGCCGAGGGGCGCGAGGGCGTCCCTGGCCTTGCTGCCGAAGAGCTTCTCCAGATAATTAGGTCCGTGACTTGCCAGGAGCGCTTGCAAGAAGCTCGCCGTTTCCTCCACAGGTGGTCTTTTAGCTGGGGAAAAAGAGAAGGTGCTGGATTACTTGGACGTCTACGTGCGTGGCGAGCGCGACGGGCTCGCTGAGCTGGCCGCCTCGATTTAATTGCGCGCGTTTATGATTTGACGCGCTTTCGAGCTTTCTTTGGCTGTGATTTCGTTAAGGTTTGTTAGATGAGGAATTTATATCAGGTTATTTTGTGTATTCTGTATTATACGAGACTAATGAGTTTTATTAGGATGATCTGCTATACTTTTATCGGAGATGCATTGTTTTTTTCTTACAATATAATTCTAATTAATCAGATGTATAATCAGTTTCTTTGATTTCAATGCTTATATAATCGTTAAGGGATTTAGTAAAAAATTATAGAGAATATTGATTAATGATCACTAAATATTAAGAATATCTTTAAAACAATAGTAGAAAGGCTGTGAATGCAGTCAGATTAACATATTTATAAATTCGAGCAAAAATATACTCGTTAAAATGAATATTTTTCCAAGTGTATACCTCAAATGGCAACATATCTCATACGTAACCGCAATTTGGGAAGATTAAAGAAAAGTAATCTTGAATTGTACATGAACACGACAAACGAAGTATTTAAGGTTTAAAAATTATTATAACAATTAAATTATGTTATTATAATTAATAGGGCGCTACTCTGGTACAATTGGTTTGTGAAATTACGTTTTAAAATATACACTCGAAAATTTTTCAGTGAGTATATTCTTGAAATGGAAATAGATCAAGCTTTAATGTCTATTTATTTTTAAATTCTTTTTTTGTCATATTTTTTGTTGTTTATTCAAGTATTTCTTAATTTAGAGAAAACTATATTTTTAACTTTGGCATAATTACGCATTTATCGATTAAAATTTTAAATTATAAACAATGTTTAATTAAAAAAATAGAAATAATTGGATTAACTATCTATTAACAAGTTAAAAAAACGAATTTTCGTAGATATTTTTATATTATTATTTGGTCTGCTGTTCAATATCTTAACGCTGGTTGTTAAAAAAACACGACCTATTCTTGCTCGCTCTATTGTATGAATGTATGTACGTCTAATGATCATTAAAGTGCAAATACACATTTCTTGTTTCTGAAACATAAAATGATTTCTTAGCAAAAATAAATTGAAGTACGTATTAAAACAAGCGATCTAAATTATTTAAAGTAAATAATGTTAAGCTTTTCTGTATTAAATCACGTATTTAAAACATTACTAGTAAAAATTAAAACCGTTTTTAAATATAATATGATCATTTTTTTGACTTGAATGGACGATTTTTTAATGAAATGAATTTGTTTGTAAACCTAAATTTTGCAGTCTAAGAAAAAATATTTTTATTAATTGTTATACCAGAATTTTCAAGCTACTTACAAATCTGTTTTTATAATAACAGAGATAAAGGAATTAAGTTCTGTTTCATAGACGTGAAGATTTTTTAACATTTGACTAAAATTTGCTTTAAACAATGATGATTTAATTATTTTTATTTTCTTGCATTATCGATTAAAATTGTAAATCGACCTGCCATACGAAGACTAGCATCACTTTTTTGTGTAGACGAAAATTAACATTTTTAAGTTCTTGTGGATGAAAACTAACACTTTTCACTTTTCATGCGCGAAGAGTAGCACCTTTAGTCTTTCTTAGACGAAAACTAGCACTTTTAATCTTTAGAAGAAGAAAACCAGCAATTTTAATCTTTATAGGACGAAAACTATCACTTTTAAATTGCGAAAATTACAAAAAACTTTTAAAAAACTTTTAAACTTTTGAAATACGTAGTTAACTAAAACCACGAAAAATCAAAAGTATAATTTTTCGTCTACAAGAACGCAAAAGTGTTACTTTTTGCCTATAAGAAGACAAAAAGTGTTAGATTTCTTCCAAAAGAAGTTGAAAGAGCTACTTTTCGTCCAGAAAAAGTGAAAAGTGATAGTTTTCGTAAGAAACTTTAAAAGTGTTCATTTTTATATGAAATTTTGAAAGTGCTGATTTTTGTATGGCACGTTGAAATTATAAATAATGTTTAGTTAAAAAAATAGAAATAATTTCATTAACTATCTATGATTGCATTATCAAATTGTTATTATTATTATTGCAATTTTACAATTAACTTTGATTTTAAAAAATTCATAAAAATCTAGAATTTTGATTAGTTAATAGAAAGATTGTTAATAAATATGTATATTGTAAATAAATAGTAAATTGTATCTATTACATCTAATGTTATTAAATTTTAAATTTCATTTATTTACATTTTTACTAAAATAAATAAAATTTCAACTTTATTTTTATTTAAAATAAAATAAATGATAGTAAGAAAGTTCAAGTGTAAAAAAAATGTTAATTTTATATTTTAAACAGGAAATCTTTTAATCTTATTAATATAATTTTTAAATTAATAATATTAAATTATCAATTTTTTACGCTCTATGTAAAACGATAATTTCCGCAAACAAAGGTGCTATTTTTTTTATTATTTCAGCTTCTGGTGGAAGCCATGAAGCTGAGTAAGCTTAAAGTGTAAGTTACTGAAGGTTGTAAAGTTGGCAAGATTTTCAGTCTCCGGAAATAAACTCTGTGCAGTTTTTCTCGCTTATAAAATCTTTATGCTGGAAATTTTTTTGTACTTTCAAATAAAAAGCATTTTAATTTGACATTAGAATAATAATTATTTTTAATATACACTTTAATATTATAATACCTCTAGCTATATATTTTTTTTTAAATAAAAAATAGTTTTTAACTAAATATTCTTTTTTAATTAAATATTAAAAATTGAAACTAGATAAGTGAATATGTATTAATTCATGAAAGAAATTTATAAGAAATAATATTGGATACAAGAGCACGTGGATAAAGGACAACTGTTGGCAACAATAGCACGCTGACGCTCCTTATATTTTTTTTCTTTATAGTTGCTACTTTACATTTAAATCTATAAATAGGCACGATCAGCATTTTAAAAATTACGTAATATCAAATAGTTGTAGCTTGATAGAAGGTATCACTACTTTTTTAAATTTGTATGAATACTGTTCTGAAATCACGTACGAAATATTTTTCCTGTGCACAGCAGTTTTATATTGGGCCACGTAGGTCAGGTAGACAAGACCTAAATATGTGTGTAGTATACGAGAGTGATTCGACTCTCACAGGAGATAAAGAAAAAAAGAGAAAAGCTAAATTGGCTATTTTTACTCGTGTCCGCGCTTGTATCCGACTGAACTCTAAAATTTTATAACTCCACGGGAAATATGAAATTTGAATAGAATTAAAAAATTCTTTTGACTTTAATTACAAGAAAATTTATATATAATTATAATCCTTTTTTACATGAAATTACCCAAAAAAATGTAACGTAAAACATACCGACAATAATTAATTTGCTACACAAGAAAGTAAAGAAAAACGGAAGCATAAAAAATTGCCTTTTAATACACACAACAAGATTAAGACAATAATGCTACACATAAATGCGAATACCACAAGTGGAATGAAGTATTATATAATCTATTTGGCCTAAATAGCAACGAGGAATAATGCTTCGACGGTTTATTCAAGAGGGCGCGCATAAAACCCCTCGCGCGCGCTTCCGACGTTGACGAGCGCCTGGCCCCATACCTCGTCGCATGTATACAACGTCGGGCACTAAAATCTCCCGTCGCATAATTTATGAGCGCCTGCGCTTCATTCTCGAGCCGCAATTTTTCGGACATTGAGCAAAACTTGCGTATGAAAGTGCCCTTTTGGTGAGATTGAAGGTGAAAAAATTGGCTTGAAGTTGGGAGTAAAGAGAAACCGATGCAGTGATAATAAAGCTTTAGAATTGGCAAGTTATAAGTTGGAGGATTGTAAAGAATAGGCGATTGAGTTGTTTTAGATTTTTTAGTTTACAAGTAACAAATTCTTCCAATGATTTTTTATAGGTCTTATCTTCAATTATGTTTCTGTAAGGTAAACCGGGGAAAGACGCCAGCTTGGAGAGGACGCCACTTAGATATATTTTCTATGCTTACATAGAAACTGCAATGGAAGTTCGATTTTAAAACTCATTATGATTAGCTTATTATGTAGTCAAAATATTGTTTTATTCTGACTTTATTTTTATGTCAAATTAAAAGAAAAATGAAATTAATTGCTGTCGATATAAAATTTTCAATAGGTTTAACCTTTGTTTTTGAGTCTTCTTTTTTTTTTTTTT
>JAPYZB010001171.1:0-15567 GCA_030522745.1 Eupelmus kiefferi | reverse complement strand
GATTTTTATAATTATTTTTTTTAACATTACACCAGGTCACTGGCAAGGATAGACTACTTCTCTGTGCGGAATGCCGAGCACACCTGAAGAAAACAGGCGAGCTACCTCCAGCTCCGCCTTATCTCTTCCGGCCAGTGCCCGCTGAGTCGCCTGACAGTCCCGGTAGAATGCGAACGCGGAATAAGGCTAAGGAAAATCCGAGACCCTCCAGACCACGTAGAACCGGCGGAACCGACACACCTGACCAGGAGAAGCAGCAGCAGTCCCATTCTCAACAGTCACAATCCCAATCACAATCGAATGATAAGCCGAAGAAGTCCAAGTCTTCCAGCAAACAGGAAACTCCGAAGAAGGGCCAGAAGCGCTCCACCGTTGAGGAGCAAGAGGAGGACAAGGACTCGCAGAAACGTAAACGCGGTGCTGATAGACCCGACAGTCCCTCAGAATCGTTGACCACGGATAGCAATTCACTGATGGACGAGCCGGAGCGCGAAACAGAGGCAGATGCGCCCGACAGTAGCAGCAGTAACTCGGCAGCGGCTGCGATAGCAGCCACGAGTAGTAGCAGCAGTAGTAGTATCACAGTCGGTGGTTTAGCGGTCGAAACTACCCCGGTGAGTCCGGCGACAACGCCGCCTGATGAGCCTTCCGAACCCCCAACGCTCATAACGACGCCTATCTCACCCCCGCAACCACAGCAATCGCAGCAGTCGCAGTCACAACAATCACAGTCACAAATGCAATCGCAGCCACCACCTCCACAGTCACAGCCTCAGCCGCTGATACAAAGTCTCCCGATATCGGTGCCGGTCATTCACGCTCGGGAGTCCATCATCGATAAAAAGCCAAAACTTGAGGATCCTATAGACATGAAGGATCAGATGGAGGATATGCCTTTGCCCTTGAATCAGCCATTGAAGCTGGAGCCTTTGCCGATGAAGTTGGAGCCACTATCGATGAAGCTAGAGCCTATACCGATGAAATTGGAGCCGATGAAGCAGGAGCCGTTGCCGATGCCCATGCTTCTGGGTATGCCCGTTCCCATGGACGCGACTACTTCGCCACCCATGAAAGAGGAACCTCTGTCAGATCAGTCAGATCAGCAGCAACAGCACCCGCATCAACAGCAACCCGTGTCTCTAGCTCAATCACAGGTGCCTCCACACCAGCAGTCACAGCCGCAAATGGCGCACAGTACCTCGCAGCCTTTAGCCGTTAATGAGTTGAACAATCAAAATATGCCGCGAAATCTGTCGCAATCGGTTGGTAGCCCCGTGGGGCAGCTTCCCAGCAGTTCCATGAGTCTACCGCCGATGCCTCAATCGGCAGCCGCGATAGTTTCAGGACCAGCGCTCGGGATGGCGGTTCCATCGAGCACAATGAACCAGTCGCATCCGCTAAATATGCAGTATACTGGTCCTCCTGCAATCGTCTCAGCTCCCCAAAGCGTGCCTCAGAACTTATCGGCCCAGAGTATTCAGATACCTCCGGGCCTACAGGTGCCTCAGGTTCCGCCACCACCGCCACCGAGTCTTTTGCAGCCTGCCAGAGATTTGAGCCAAACTCACCCAGAGAACATGTCAACGAACGCGCCGCCAACGATACCCACGAGCCTAGGCTTACCGCCGCCATCGCTGGGTGGTCCGCCGCCGCTCAATCTCAACATACCACAAAACATGACGACGAGCGGTTTGCCACCGCAGCTTCCACCTATGCCAAGCTCGCCACAACCTCTAGGACTCACAGTTTTATCTCAAGACAGTAGAGGAATGTCTGACAGAATGATGCGCGATGACGATAGAATGCCTCCGGAAAGGCTAAGAGACGGTAGACTGCCAGATAGGATATCAGACAGAATAGTGGACAGAATTCAGCAGGATAGAATGCAAGATAGAATGCAAGACAGAATGCAAGATAGAATGCAAGATAGAATGCAAGATAGAATGCAGCAAGAGAGGATGCAACAAGAGAGGATGCAGCAAGAGAGGATGCAGCAAGAGAGAATGCAGGATAGAATGCAGGACAGAATGCAAGATAGAATGCAAGATCGAATGTCGGATAGAATGTCCGACAGAATGCCGCCTGACAGGATGTCAGATAGGTTAGGAGAGCGCGATGACAGAGACTCGGAACCACAACAGCAACCGCCACCACAGCCTAGACCTGAGCCACTCAACATGTTCCAACCGATTCAGCCGCCACCGCCAATGATGCCGACTGATAGGCCTGGACCTCTGTACAGTTTAGCTGGCACACCGCCCATGGAGCCGCAAAATTTAAAAATCAAACAGGAGATCGTGCCTCCAGAACCTGATCCATTGCAGAGTCTCAAGGAAGTCAAGGTTCCTGGTTTCCAGACTGGTTTCCCAGGTAAGAATTACTTATATTTAATAAATTAATTATTACATTATCTGAATTTATAGACACTTAACTTAACTTAAAATTTTATTTTCAGGCCCAAGTTTAGATAATATAAAGAAAGACCCAGACGGCGCTGGTAGTAGTAGTAGTAACAGCAAACCTCCGACACCGAGCAAACATTCTTCCTCCTCCTCCAGTCAACAGCAGGTGTCGCAGTTACAGTCAGTTGCGGCTTCGCCTCAACCAACCCTTCCTCCACCTCCGACGTCGATTCCTCAACCAGTGATGCATCCGGTACAGCAAACCAGTCCTCACATGGCTCACCCCTTCCATCCACATCATCCGCTTATGCATCCCTCTTTATTCGCCGCCATGCATCCGTATCATCCTCACGCCTATCCTGGTTATCCCACAGTCGGTGGCTATCCAGCGTTCCCGCCTTATCCGTACGGACCTGTGCCCCATGCCATACCGCCTCCATCGCCTCAACGCAGCGAGGCCACTACTATGATGACGGCTCATCACTCAAGCACTACATCCAGTGTTTCAACCCGCGAGGAAGGCGAGAACCTTATTGCAACGCATCATCACTCCTCGTCGTCGATGCATCAGGCGACGACTCTTCATCACGATAAACTTCTCACCATCTCGTCGCACAGCTCGCACAGCTCCCACAGCCATTCGTCTCAACACTCGTCGTCTCAGCACAATAGCCCGCGCAATAAGCCTTCGTCTCTCGTGTCCTCTGCGGCCTGTCTTAGTTCCTCGAGCTCGCTGCACTCACACCACCATAGACCGCCTCAGTCGCAACAGCAGCCTCAGCAAATTGCTCCGCCGCCTCCAGAACCGAAAATCGAACCCGACATTGAGCCCGAACCAGAAGAGCCACCGAGCCCGCGCACAGGACCTTCACCCGAACCGCGCATCGAAGACTCGGAGTGCCATCGCTCACAATCGGCAATTTTTCTGCGTCATTGGAATCGTGGCGAGAACAATTCGTGCACACGTACGGATCTCACATTCAAGCCTGTTCCCGACTCAAAGTTGGCGCGCAAACGCGACGAGCGTTCAAGAAAGCAAGCGGAGCGTGAGCGAGAAGAACGCGATAGAGCGCAAGCACAGCAGGCGAGGAAAATGACGACGCCAGAGAAACAGCCCGAGGCATGCAAGCCTCCGAGTCGTGGTCCACTTGAACCTGTCGTCTCGCCATACGACAGATACGCAGCGCGGCCTGGCGCCTACGCAGATACGCCGGCGTTGAGGCAGCTTTCGGAGTACGCGAGGCCACATGCAGCCTTTTCTCCAGCAAGGCATCCAGGTCCGCAGGATGCTATGCTGCACTATATGTATGCACCTGGAGCAAGGGAGCGATTGGAATTGGAGCACTTGGAGCGCGAAAAGAGAGAAAGAGAAATCAGAGAACTCAGAGAAAGAGAACTGAATGATCGATTAAAGGTATGTTTTAAATCCAAACTTTTATTTCTTATCTTTAATCTTCTACATTGCACATAGAATCTCATCTTACTTTAAAGTATTATCTCTTTTAGAAAAAACATTAAATATATTTATTCGAATATAAGATCAAAGTAAATATAACTAAAATATTCTTTATCTTTGTGTTAAAAATAAAATAAATCAAGAAATGCAACGGCGTCTTGAAGGCAAGTAATACAAGCACTAATGTAGGCGAAGCCTGAGAGGCATGTGCGCATTTATTAAGTGCCAGAAACAATGTTTATGTGCAGTCAAAGGTCATGATTTTTGCAAAAATTCTAAATACAGATATTGTAATATTTATTGTTTCAATAATCGATCATTTATTTAGTATATAAAGATACGATAAATTACAACCTTAATTCTAGATCTTCAATTATCTATACCAATAATTTGTACAATTGAAAAAAGTTATTTCTATAATTTTTTTATTTTTCCCTATATTTTCTTTTTAATCCTTAGGTATTCTTATAGTTTTGTAAGCTTTATTTTATTTGCAAATTTGTTACTTTTATTAACATCGTTTTCAGAGAACAAAAAGAAATATAAATTATACAATTTTATTGTTCCAATAAAATAGATACAATTACATGAAAATCGCAATTTTGGACTTTTAAAGATGTTTTTTTATTTTCATGAAAATAATATAAAAATCAATAAGTTGATTAAATATTAAAGAAAATGATCGCTTCATTAATTATTTGTAAAATTGATTTATTTTTTTCACTTAAAACATGTTAACAAAATATACTATGTAAAAATGAAACATTATTTATTGAAACTAAAATTTTTTATTGTAGTTTCAAAAGTACTCAATCAATAGCATTTTCCAAAATGTAAGTTATTATCTTATTCTTTTCAATTAATTAGAGATAAAAATCATAAATACATTAATCTTCTAAAACCTTCTAATACATACACAAGCATATGATTACATTTTCAATTCATTCAACAAAAGTATTTGTAATTTAAGTAATTTATAAGTTTTTTAAATCATTTTATTTTATAATCTTGAAAAAAATAATTATTATATGTATAAATATTTATATAGTGAGAGATTCATTTTAAATTTTTAAAAATTTCAAACCGTAAGATTTACAGATATTCAAGTTTTACTACATCTGAGTGTTGTTATATTTTAATTTTATTTGAAAATGTAATTTCTTTATCTTATACATAAAAGTCATAATCGCTCATTCAAAATATTTCATATTTAAAACTGAAAATTACGCAATTAAAAATGAAAATGAAAATAGAAAAAATAATTGAACCTAATAATTTTTAATTTAATTTATGCTTTAACGCTTTTTAACAACTATAATGCTTTATCAACTGTATCTACTAATTTTTTTTATTTATTATTTTTCGTTTTTAAAACTAAAAATTTTTATTCATACAAATCAATCTGCTTTAGCTTAAAACACTATGATATTTAATAATTCATTAATAAATCTGTGTTACTGTTTCCTCTCGTTTTAATGTAGGCTTACATCTAAATTTTAACCTAATAAATAAATCGTGCTTATAACACAATTAACTGGAAAAACTATTATCTAATGATGAATATTGAAGTGAGAAGAAGCATAACACAAACAAAGGTCCCAAATAAATAGTTTTTGCTAATAATAAAAGAAATTAAAAGACAGCAAATATTATGTGTTATGATACGCGTTTTAGTCTTAGTTGATTAACGAATTTTAATTTACGCTAGTTTTAGAACACTCTTTTACAGTAGAAATTCCAATTGATCAGAAGTAAGTATAATCCTTAAGGTATAAAGGAATACTTAAATTAAAAATTATCTGAAATTTTTATCAAGAAACATTTATATAGCAATCAGAAAACTATGTATTGGAACCTTTATTATTAAAAAAAAATCATCTACATCATGTTATCCATTTCTTCAATGACAAATAATAATTCTTCAATACAACCGACCTTGTTAATAACATTTCATTTTATTTAATTTCTACTTAAAGGTAGGAAGGTCCCGTCCCATCATGCATCTCATGAACAATTTCTAACGCAAATAAAAAAAAGCTTTACTTCATTCATTTACAGACGTCATTTTTCTCGCTTTTCAGGAGGAATTGCTCAAAGGGGCACCCAGGCCAATGGCGGCACCAGTTGATCCACACTGGCTGGAAATCCACCGGAGATACGCGGCCAGCGGTGGTCTGGCTCCACCAGGCCCCTCAGGCCCACCTGGAGGTTTGCATCAGTTTGGCCTGTACGCAGTGCCGCCTGGGCCCAGTCAATTGGACAGGGAGCGTCTCGAGCGACTAGGTAAATACTTGATTTTAGGTTGAAAAGTCGCCTCCCCCACACCCCTACCTTCATTATTACTCGAAGCTGAATACCCTTACAATGAGAGATTTCATAAAGAGCGACTTTAAAATCAACAATGTTAGAGAGTATGTATGTACTTATACAATACATTCATATAAGTAGAGATTGTTATAATCAGTGTACGTTTAGACATTTTTTCTAATTGAATTAATAGGAAGCTCTTGATTATGTTCTATTTGAAGAATTTTATGTTCGCGATTGAGAATGAAAGCTTTTAATTTAAAATAGTTGTCAATGCTTGTGGAAATGTAAGTTGATATATATATATATATTGCTTCTATTATTTAAAAAGATTCAAGAGCTTATGTATTAGATTAGTTTTGTACAAGTAAATCTTATTTATTTATTATTTTTTTTTTGTGCTTACTTTAAAATTTTGAAAGTACATTTCTGTGCTGTATTAGTTTAAAGCAATTTATTTTACTTATTATTTTGTGCTGATTTTATTCATGATGTTTAATGGTAGAAATTGGTAGAAAATGTAAAATATTATATTTTAGAAATTTGTTATAATTTATAAATTTTTTGAGAGGTTATCACTATAAAATGTTGAAAGAAAAAGTTTATTTAAATCACAATTAATTTTAGTGGAAGTAAAGTTTAAAATATACAGATAAATTAAATTGTTAACAATAGTAAATGTATATAGATATTACTTATTACAACTATACGTGTAATCAAAAAATAAAGTTTTTTAAATTAAACGTAACAATGTATTTATGTAAACATGTTTAAAAACAAAGTTGTTCCAATTTTTATATATTCATAGTATATTCTATTTATTAATCTTACTGCTTTATATGTTATTCAAAAACTTGATCTTGTTTACAAAGTGCTTAACCTCTCAATTATAGTAGCTTAATGTGAAATCTTTTTTTGTTCTTATCTTAATTACTATCATAAGCAGCGAAACTGATTTAACTCTTCACTGCATAAATTGATGATGTTTTACTGATATGTAAATAACTACTACTATATGTGAAAAATACAACTTTTTTAACTTGGTCAGCTGATCTAATATCTAATACGTAATAGCATTCTTGTATAGTGCAAATAATGTGGATTTACTTTTCATGCAAAGTGCTCAATAATTAAAATTTGCTTTAATGCAAATGTATACTATTTCGTTCTTGTGGGGTGACAACATGATTATTCTATATTGATTGAGAAATATCAGGAATAACTAAAATATTTATGTAATATTTTGAAATAGTTAAAAATAATTTCATTTAAACGTAAAAATTTTTAAATCTAAATGTAAATAATAAGTATAAATTAGTCAGAATAATTAAATTTTTAGATTCCTCTTATAAAAGATTCTTGATTTTACTCGTGTCACAACAATTTCAATAATAAACAAAATGCTTAACAGAAAATTCATCGCGTAAAACGGCAGAAAAATGATTTCCTTGATTCAAAGGGGCAATTGTTATAAGAATTAATAATAATACTTTCGAGGGACGTAAATATGAAAAAATAGTAGCGTAAATACAATTAATTAAAAGTGAATTGTTTCAACAGTTACCTTTTATTAAATATCCTGTACTCTGTTAAATTCCTTTTTATACGATGCCTTTAGATTACTTTTCAATCAAACTACTTTATGCTACTAGAATTCTTCAATTTAAAATGAAAATGTTTAACGTAGCAGCGTAAACAGTTAACATTCACAATCTGCCCATTGAGTCAAGATTTCTTTTTCGCGTCTTTGAATCCATAAAAGAAGCTCGTCTTCACAAATAGTGAATTTAGACAGTCTCGATAGTAGCTGAGGCGCGCGTCAATCACGGCAGTGAAGGGTTGAAGAGGCGCGCAATAAAGAAAGGAGAAAAAATCGAAAGTAAGACAGAAGCCCCGTTAAAAGCAAAACTTAAGAATATAAAGCGCCTGTGGAATGACGGAAGTATGTTTGTGATCGAAGCGATGTCGGGTTTAGGGCTAACCGCGGGAGCGGGCGCAGGTTCGGCTAGCGGAGGTGGTGGCCACCCCTCGGCCGGTCATCCCCACGGCCAGTTGGATGAGCGACTAGCCCTGGCGGCGGATCCTATGGTGCGGCTCCAGATGGCTGGCATTTCGCCCGAGTACCATGCGCACACGCACGCGCACACCCATGCTCACACGCATCTACATCTGCATCCGGGTCAGCAGCAGGCGGCGGCCCAGCAGCAGGCAGCAGCGGCGGCCCAGCAGCAACAGCAGCAGCAGCAGGAGGCAGCGGCGGCGGCCGCAGGATTTCCACTGCCCGGTACGTCGAGACTAGCGCCGATATATGAGAGCTCCAACTTTTTCCTATGCTTTCTGTAGAATGTTGAGTGAAACAAGGGTTGAAAGACTGGATAGATAAACTACAAATTTTCGCTGTCGAGGAGTGCATTTGGATTTCGCTGTGATTGTGAATCTAACTTTTTTATATTGCCGAATATTTATTCTTTAAACGTCTGAATGCACTTTCAGAAGCAATCGTTGAACATATTGATTATACTACGTTTTAGAACTGAACTTTTCGACAAGATATTCTTGACAAGGAACACAGTACTATACAATAAATTTATTTATTCAAATACAGGAATATAGTTCAGAAAAGTTTTAGTTAAGAAATAACTATGGTATTAATGCTTGAAAAGTAAATGCACTTAAAGGTGTATTATAATCTGTCAGCCAACTTAAATAGTGTAAATGCTTTATATTTACTTTGTAACGCGTGAAGGAAACTACTTTTAAAAGCATAAAATTTAATTATGAATAACATTTCAGCAGCAATATAATTTCTTAGGATTATCTTTATTTCGGGAACTTGTTCAGAAGAATTTGTTCTGCTTTTCAAGCATCAATGCTGATGTGTTTATTAAGTAGCTAATATAAACTGCTATATATATTTCATAATATTGTTAATCTTTCAATCCTTTTTTTATGTATTCAATATCAATTTACTTAAATGTGATTAATTTAACTACCATTTTGTTTTAGTGTTAAACTTTCTTTTATTATTAACTTTTATGCTTTTTTGCTTTTTTGCTTTTGTTAATTAATTCTGCACTGCCTTTTTTTATATAAAAATATCTAAATATATACATACCTATAATCAAATCAAAGTTTTTTTTGTGCTGTAAAAATATTGTACACAACTAAATATTTCTTAGAAGTTACATTTCTGTTTTGATCTTTTAAAGCCATTTACATTGCTTTTGTGCTTTACGATTTTTCTTTTTTCTTCTCTAAACGCATTTTACATTTTCGCAGCTACTAATGTGATCTTTTATTGCAGCTTAAATTATTTCTTAAATTTTATTCTTTCCAAATCATCAATTTTTTGCTTGGTTTATATAAAATTAGTGGTCGCAAGGCAAACGGACGTGACTAAATTTCACAATTTGATGTCATAACTTTATCTCAATAAATACAATTTTAGATAATTCTTCTACAAAAAAGATCTATACTTAAAAAAAATCGACACATTAAAGTCAAGTGAGACATCTAATTGCCGCATGATCCCTTTGTCTGTTGTGTCCACAAAAAAATCCTTGCACCAAATTGTCAATAATCCAGTCTACCAGACGGTCCATTAAAATTGGCGGATCTTGTCCTGCTTCTCTTGTTTCATGGGCATGGCGCAAAAAAGCAGCGGCGAGCGGCAACTATCCGAGGCCAGGTCTGATGGGACGCGAGCCGACGCTCGCTCTCCACCCGGCCGAGCTGCTCGGCAGGCCTTACGCTGACATGGCCGCCCACCACGAGCAGATTCAGCGTCACCTCATGATGGAGCGCGACCGCTTCCCGCCCCACCCTTCGCTCGTCGCTCACCACGAGGAATACATAAGGTTCGTGTAATATACCACCCTTACGACTATCTGCTGTGTGTTGCTTTATCTCTGCGCGCGTCTTGTTTACGTGTTGTATGATGTATATAAAGATTGGAGAGACAATTCGGCCTATCCCAGAGAGGGAAGGAACGGGATTTGTGAACTGAAACTTAGATTTAATTGAATTTTGATCATGATACTAGTATTTAGGGTGTGTGAATTAAAATAATTGAGTTCGTGATGTTCGTGAAGTGAAGTTGAACTTTGTCTTTAAAGTATTTTGTGATTATTTCAAAAGTAATGGATTTGTAGTAATATTACAAATAATTTTGTGTTATGAATTTAATTAAACGATGGATCTATCGTTAATGTATTAAACTAATTATTCCAACATAAATTATTTTTTTCGCTTTAGATGATTAAAATGAAATCAATTATTACGTAATTTCATCATAATTTTGACTTTTAATTTTAGTTAAAGATTTGAAAAAGTGACCTAATGCAGAATATGTGAAATATGAAATTTTAAAATTGAAATAATATATTTTAAAAAGGAATTTGTACAACTTATATTTGATATATTTATATGGATTTTCAAATACAGTGTCATTAATACGAAATTGAATTGCAAAATAATTATTTATATAAGAGTTAATACTCATTTTTTGAAACGCGTTATTTTGTATATCATTTTGATAACTTTAAACATTGGAATCAATTATAATCTTAAAGTTAAAAACGTGTGTGGAATGTAGCAATGTTTGCTAATGTAAATACATGACTGATTGTCACAATTGAATGCAAATATAAATTATTTTATAGCAATTTGTAGTTTTGATTTCTGTTTTGCCTACATCAATTTTATTAAAAAAAGAATTCATCATAATTTGTTTTTAGACTTTAGCAATTTGATTTGCTTACCATTCCCCACTCATAACTGAGTCATGTTTTATAAATAATAGATTCAATTAAAATTATCTACTTGATTATTCATTTAAAATTTTTGTAGAAATCAATTAATTATAAAAAACAAATCTACTAAAATTCTAAATGTATTTGATTTATCGGATTTTAGATTTCTTTAAATAAAATGAATTAGGCAAACAATATTTACATATTAATTTTATAATTTGGCCACCGGCCAAGATAACTAAACAATCCCCGTATTTTTTAGACAACAGCGCGAGCGCGAGCTCAAAGTTCGTGCAATGGAAGAAGCCACACGTGGATCACGCCCTTAAAGAAAAGAAAGCCGATAAGCGCTAAACAGAACCATCTCGTTGCTTTTACATATTGCTGTCGAGGCGAAGACTAAATGATGATGTAAACGGCAAAGGTTCGCTTAGGTTTTTAATTTGTTTTATTCTGCGAGACGCGCGAATCCTTTGCGTTTCACGTATTATATATAGTAAAATTTGAGACAGATAGAAGAAAGAAAGAGACAAAGAGTGACTCGTGAAAACGTCGTAGAAAAAAAGGAAAGGAGGAGCAGCAGATCCAAAAAAAACAATCGAAGTTTCTCTTTCTCCCTTTCTTTCTCTCGGTCTTGGTGACTTGCAATTCGTCTTTCGGTTTTTAAACCCATTATTAATTATTAATTAATTTTATATAATTGCTACTTTGCGTTTTCTCAGTGTTGCATACGTATCGTACATGAGGTAAAAAAGATTAAGTAAATAAAATGACAAAGCGGTCACTGTCGTGTAACATGTTAATGTAAATACAAGAAACACGCAGCAATTGATATATATAAATATGAATATATTTACGAAGTAGCTAGCGCAGCCTAGCCTTTTAGAGGATAGCGGTCGATTGATATAGCAGCACTAGGCGATATGTATATTGATTTTTGAGGTTCGTGCGCGCGTGTATTTATCGCGCGTCAACTGGTGGCAATTCCTCCTGTGCTCAATTGACTTCATTACCTATTTTTTTATTATTTTTTTTTTTTTATTTAAAAAAGCGAATGGAAGACAGAAGGTTTTTAACTTAATTAAGCTCGATTTACGATTCGGGCATTTATACATATTATATATATATATACATAACTATATATATACTAACACCAGTGTCTCTTTTAATACGTTTGTACTTCTCGCGAGAAGTAGACTGTTTCGCGTAGGATGATTTTTTTCTCTCGTAAGACTATTGTGGTATTGTCTATTTTTTATCTCTGTGGACGGTATTATACGTACAGACTTTTTATCCAACTTCCCTCTTTTACGTCGAATAATTGATTATTTTTTTTTAATTTTTAATGAAATTTTATTACTTAGTCGTTTAAGCTAAGTTTGAGTATTGATATTGCATTTGCATAACATACAATTGTATATTTAAAAAGAAAGATGATGCAGTAAAAACAATTAAAAACGAAAAATCATAATAAATTCGATCGCGCGAGCGCGCCCTCGCGTTGGTATAAAAACATGGCGATATATGGATTTTTTGCTACGCGTGGCTGGCTGATTATATACTGTAAACATTTGCAACAAAATGACCAAAGTAAAAAAAAAAAACGTTTGTAGAGAGAAACGTTAAACATGTGACGTTTTTTGCGCGCGCACGCGCCCGAATTTTAAAGTGCGCACGCGCGCGCGCCCAAGAGATATATAATGTTCTTCGAATGTAAATCACTTTTTAGAGGATATTTGTAAAAGCACGACAGTGTGCATCACAGAACACTGGATGGGCTTTGATTTTTTGAATCGATTGCGCGCGCGACGTTTTGTTTTCCACGAAAATGAACGCTGCGCTTGTGTCTTTTTAATTCTCGTGACCATCTCGTGAAAGGGGACATGTAAATTTTAAGCAGAGTTAAGTGAAAAAAATTAATAAAAGTGGAAGAAAGAAAATAAATAATAAATGATCGATTATACCGATTCATTGATTTATATGATTGTAACTTATTCGCAACACAGTACGTAAATATTTCTTACGATTGTCAGGCCGCATTAAAAAAATGGACGCCGTTTCCACCACCGGATTTTTCTGGTTTTTTTTTCTCCCTCCACCCCCAGACATGCCGATACTTAATCTATACAGTATTTGAAGAAATATTATTACACTGAAAGATATTATAGGCAGAGTGAATTACTTTGTATTTTAAAATAAACATTTTAAGAAGATTTATCTGGTTTTAATTTATTTACCTTTTAACAGTAACATTAAATTATATTTATATAGTATTCTAAAAAAATATTTTCTTTTCGCGTTTCAATATTTTTCACGCTTTTCTTTGAATAGTTTATAAGTGCATGATTTAAACGTAGAAAATAATTGTAAATTATTTCAAGATTTAAAAATAACATTGAAAATAAATTTAACATTTCCAACTGTAATGTAAAGTCAAACAAAAGATATTTAAGGTTTGTTTCTTTCCTTCCCCACTATATCCGTATATTTCATTGAACTCCTCCTCTGTTTACACGTTCATTATTATACTTTAAAAAGCAATAATCTAAACAATACTTTGTCATCCTATGGAGGAACCTCCCATAATTTTTCTTTTCTAAAATAACAGACGCCAGAATTAGAAGAGACAGCTACAAATGACTGAACTGATTCGTATTTAGATTTCATTTCTAAACCTCACAAATGTAAAGATTTTTTAGGTTCTGAAATTTTATTCTCCAAAAGATGAGCCGCGAAGCTTTACGTATATCGATTCGTAATTCTATTCGCTTTTTGTTAATTACGTTCCAGCTTATATAGATTATTGGAGACAGAATATAATATTGGATTTATTAAATTTTAGATTCAAATAACTCGTAAAATGTTCGAAAAAAGTCCTAATTATTATAACCACAACGAATGAACGATAATTTGACCATTAAATTTAAACCTCAATTTATTTAAACTCCATTTTACAAGTCGCCAAAATTCAACTCTCTCATTCACAAAAACATCTCAACACTCATCCAGCAAAATTAATCCCCAAATCCCAAGCGTGCACTGAAAAAAATCATCGCTCCAGCTCAACCTCCATCATTTTCCCGTAGCATCCCGTACACACGATCCTCAAGATACAAGCTCTCATCTCGCAAAAAATAAGAACGCGTCGCATAAACGTTATAAGCACAGTCGCTCTAATTGCTCCGCGCGCGCGCTCGAGCGAGATAGTCTCGCACATTTTTATTGGCGCAACGCGAAAGCCTAGCTGTTTACACGCCACTCGTGTCCCGCGCTGTGTGGAAGCTTCATCCGGGAACTCGTCAGTGATGCACGTGTGCACGCTCACAGACACAGCTGTATAGGAGCCAAGTGTGTCTGGGCGCGCACGTGTGACCTAGTATATTAGACGAGAACGCGGGACTTTCCCCAGAAGAGTCTCGCCCTTTTGACAGAGAGCTTTCCGGATTGCTCTTATCGTCCTGAGGTTCGAGCCTGTCTTTTGTCTACTGGATTGCCGGGGCGCTCTCGCTCGTGACTTTTTGTCTGCGCGCGCGCTCGAGGCGGGGGTGGAGAGTTGAGATTGCTGGGTTCCGTTGCGGGGTTAAGCTGATTAAATGCCGGGAGTTTCGCGATTTGTTTTGGATATTTGCGTTTGCGGCTGATTTTGGGGTTTGGAAGGTGGAATTGGAATGGTTGTGTAGATTGTTGAGGTTGTCGTTTTTCGAAATTATTGGGGAACTTGTAAATGCTCGTAAAGCGAGTTGCGAGAAGAATAGTCGTAAAAGAGAGCAGCGGTACAAGTAATTAATGTCTATTAAGTAAAGACTCGTTTTAAGAGATGCTTTAATTATGAGTCAGCAGTTCCATTTGTTGTGCTTTAGATATTTTTATTTTTATTTCGCTGAGAAACGTAAGAAAAGTAAAATGTTTTCTGTTGCTTTATTATGATATAGAATTGACAACTATTTAACAGAATATCCTTGTTAATTTTCTCATTAAGAGCTTTAGTACGGATTTATAAATAGCTTAGTAGACCGAAACGCGAAACGCATTAATCTACTTCAATGGTTTTTGGAAACGATCCTAAAATGTTTAGAGCTGGGCATTAAATTTTCGCGTAACCCGATTTCAAATGCCGGCCGAAAATGCCACCTAATCATTGGCTTCATTGTAATCGTAATCCGAAATGTATCACTCTAGAACTCTATTATTCACATTTCAATTGCGAAATTTCCTCTGTACATTCCTCACTCCAACACAATCAAAAACCGTCCACCAGTAACAAAATTTAAACAAAAATAAATTACCAGACAAAATCCTTAAACTCGACAACCTTGCAGACACATTTCACAAGCCAAACGTCCAAAAAAAAACGTCCAAAAAAACTTTCAATTCCCGAAAAAGCATTAAGACAGCCGTGTCGAGTCGCTCCCACGGCAAAAAGAGCCTGCAGCAGCCAAGCGTACACACACACACACCCGCGGCGCGGCAAGAAAAAGAAAGCTCGCTCGGTCGCGCAACAAATAAAGCAGCCGTAAAAGAAGCGCGGCGCGGCCGCTTCTCGGGCGCGGGCATTAATCATTCAATAAAAGCGAGCCAACGAGTAAATTAGACGATAACAAACTGCGGCTTCCGCCTCCCACCCCCGCGCCTGCATTCAGTCTCCCTCTCT
>JAPYZB010001170.1:0-15575 GCA_030522745.1 Eupelmus kiefferi | reverse complement strand
TAAGGGAGCACGCGCGGCCAAGAAGTGGCGGTGCAGGGAGCAGCCACCATCTGCGAGTCGCTTTGTTTCGAGACTTAGAGGGGAGGAGGTGGGGGTGGAAATGAAGAAAGTGGAAGACGAAGAAGGTGGCTGACGAGGGGTTGACTTTAGATGGGATATTGAGGGAGGGTGATGGGTGGGTGCGGGGTGGGCGTGTGAGGTGAGCTTTTTGGGAGGCAAGGATTGGGTACGGGATGTTGTTGATAGGTGGAAATAGATTTAAGAAAATTTAAGGCAAAAATAGAAGAGATAGTCATATTTGTATGCAGTTTAAATTATAGATGCCAGAAATTAGGAATAAAAAATCAACTTTTAACAAAACAACTGATTTAGAAAATATTTATTTGTCCTGACGATATGCACTTTTCTTACTTAAAAAGGATTCACTAGATGAATTTGGTTGATGACCAAATTTTTATTCCTTAACAAAATACGTAAACAATTTGTTAATCATATGTAATTAATGATGTGCCTAAAAAATGAAAAAACATCCGGTCACCACGGTTAACGCTCTTATTTTATTGTATAAGTTTATACATGCTTACTCAATAATACAAATTAAATAACAATAATTGGAATAATAGACTTTCAATTAAAAATAAAGTTATTAAACAATAGAAGATGAAAATCTTTTCAGATGCAGGACAGAAAAAGATTTGATATGCATTTCTGATTTGAATTATAGATTAGATAATCTTCAATTTTTTTAACAACTGTTGATAGCACCTAAAGATTCATTTCTTTTAATTATTTTTTATCTTATAAACAATGGGGAAGTACGAATGGGCGTTTTATATCTTATCTGATTCAAAGCAGGAATTGTCATTGTCTACATATCGTATCTCTATGCATTTCTCCCGTGATTCACACATGAGACGATTGGTATCGGTAATTTTCAATTCTATTTAAGTCAGTCCTATTAAATTTCGATTAAATTTTAATCAATTAGTTTAAAAAGTAGAAAATATAATTAACTAGAGGATAAGCGCGCTACGCGCGCCTCGTAATTTGTTGATCGGTTATTTTGTGTAATCCAAACTAAACTTCTTCTGTTTCTGAAGCTGTCGATCGAGCCAAGTTCGAGACATCTCGCAATTTTGATTAAAGTCGTTCAACGATATAATCTCGAATGGGATTTTTATATATTGGACTAGAGGATAAGCGCGCTACGCGCGCCTCGTAATTTGTTGATAGGTTATTTTGTAATCCAAACTAAACTTCTTCTGTTTCTGAAGCTGTCAATCGAGTCAAGTTCGAGACATCTCGTAATTTTGATTAAAGTCGTTCAACGATAAATTCTCGAATGGGATTTTTATATCATGGAAAGTCGTTCAACGATAAATTCTCGAATGAGATTTTTATATAATGGATTAGACTAGAGGATAAGCGCGCTACGCGCGCCTCGTAATTTGTTGATGGGTTATTTTGTGTAATCCAAACTAAACTTCTGTTTCTGAAGCTGTCGATTGAGCCGAGTTCGAGACATCTCAGAATTTTGATTAAAGTTGTTCAACAGTATAATCTTGAATGGGATTTTTATATATTGGATTAACTAGCAATAAAAAATAATAAAAAAATAAGAAAACTACATGAGCATATAATAACCTTGATCGTGACATTCTTGATGATCTCGGGATCTCGCACTACGAAGACTGGCCTGAGAAAGTCAAATATTCCAATGTACTTGGCCTCCGGTTGGTAATTGTAAATGTCCTTCACAACGTCAATTGTGTGCTTGCGCCGGAAGAAGACGGACGCCATATTACCTAGGATGGGTACCGGAGGCACATAGGGCACCCCTAGCTCCTCAAAATAGTTATAACGCTTGCGTAAGAAGGCATAAAGCGCGTAGCCTATGACCAGCAGCAGGGCCAGGGTTGTTAACTCCATTTCGTAGGAGTAACGAGAACACGTTTCTGTACACAGCGTTGCACTCGACACGAGATTTACAACTGACTGTCTGTTTTTCTCTAGACGCGAGTGGACGTCATGAGATGATATAAACGTGAAGATATAAATATCTATTATTCTCGCGTCATTTCAATGACTTAGATTTAATATGAAGATTGATTATTAATTGAAGATGTGACGTAACTTTTTTTACAAATGCGTAAATAATAGAAGTGCCTGATTTGATTGGATTAGTGTTTTGTTGTATTTGTATTTAAAATTATTTGAGGAGTTGATTTTTTTCGATTTATTATATCTTTTCCTACATTATACTGTAGTGGTATTCCTGGATTAGTGTTTTGTTGTTAAGATAAAGTGACCGTAGCTACTTTATATTGCTATTAATTAAAGCTATTAATTACTTGAATTAACTATATCTGTATGAAAATTGAACTCAATAACAGTATATATTGTTTAATAAATAAAATTATGACTCGCGCTTGAGGACATTTTATAGTAAAAAATTACTCTCTAAAATAAAAGGTATATTGCTTTTATTAAATAGGTTTTAATAATGATAAAAGTTTATATCTGACAAAATAATGCCTATTCAATGAAACGCTGAAACACGTGTTACATTTTTTGGGATAACTAAGCATTTCTTAAAGTTTAAGATCATTATTTTCACGACCCGCATTTGAGAATATCTCCTTATTAGTTAAATTATTGCATAACATTCTATAATTAAAAAAAATTGCTTATTTGAGCATTAGATATTTTATTCAAAAAATTTTTTGTTCTCTTTTTAAGCGTTTATATTCTTGTATTTTTATGAAACGACTACATTTATGGGTAACTTGAAAGTAACCTGACGTTGAATCGTTATTATGTCAATTTCATCATTTACTACAATAGTAAATAAAGACTTCAGGGTTTTAGTGCTCTTTTCAACTCTTTGTTTTATATATTGTCATTGATTAAAAAGATTAAAAAAACTTCGCATGTGGTTTTGCCATCCAAACATGATCGTATTCTTGAAGCGTCACTCAAAGATTATGATACACGCTTTTCATACTTGGTATATGAAAAAATAATCTAACACGTGCACTATACTCGACTAAATTATCTCCTTCGCATAATACGTAAAGTATACGATAAAGTTTTAGCAATTTATCTAAAGCTATAGGCAATACAAGCACTGATATTTTAAATAAAAATCGTTGTTTGTATGTCACGTGTTCATATTTTATCAACGAAATAATATAATTGCATTTACATGTTATAGTTGGATGTAGGCACTAGGCAAACTAAAGGGCAACCTGAGATCTCCCATCAGAAAACAACTTATAACAAATTAAATACAAACATTTTAAATAATATTTTCAACACAAAACAAGAATAATAATAATAATAAAATAAAGAAGTCTGCCAACACCATTAAAAATGGACACCCTTAAGGTACGTGTGATTGAGCGTTTCATCAAAAGCATCATTCTTATTTTTGTATGTTTTATATTAGACAACAAGATTCCGATGACAAAAATTTTAATGTCAAAGCTGGTACTGTCGTAGATACTGTTATCATACAAACTTCACAATTTTTTTTTATCTTGTATTCTATGCAAACTTATATGGTATCTTTCAAATTTATTTAAAATTTATATCTGAAGTTGTTTGACAGAAGTTTTCAATCCATTTTTGCCAGTTTAAGTAAAACCCACTTTTATAGACTTTACGCGATGACACTAAAAAAGTTGCATATAAGTACTATTTTTCTATACGATCTGCGTAAAATATGACTAAGAATTTCATAGATGTTTTATCAAGATAACAAATTAGATATTATCTAAAAAAATGTATTACTCGCGCGACTTAAAAGAAAATTATAGACTTTTTATTTTGCATTTCACGTTTTTTTCATTCATTCAAAACTGTCGGGAAAAGTTCTTTTTTTCTTTCGTGGTTAATTATTTTAGTAAACTTTAAGAAATGGAAGTCATGAAATATAAAATAATAAAACTCTCTTCGCTCGGGCGCAAACGTCCACACGAGACTGAAATCACTTTCTCGCAATAGTATCGAAATGTACTATAATCTATATTTACTTAAACAATAGATAAGAACATTGTCTTTGTATCTCAAGTCGTACGAATTTGAAAATGTGTATCAACAATTAATTATTATCAATAATGCTGAGGCCAATGAAACAAGGAACGTTTTTTGTACTGTTTCCCCCTTAACTTGAATGATCGCTCCACCGTTCGATATAATTAATTAAAATCTTAGATTATTAAATCGTTTGAGAGTAGTAAATTTATCTACAATATTTGTTTAAAAAATATAAATTATGTACTAACACAATTATCCAGGCTCCGACTCACTATGCACATCTCGTGACTTTTTCTGCTAAAATGGCCGAATGTTATAGCAAAAAAGCCAAGTTAAACTATAAAGAAAAAAATAAATAAATAAACAGTTGACTAAAGGGTAAAACATTTTTTTTTGGTTCTCAAAATTTGCTGACAATTATACTTATAAAAAATTATTTAGAATGTCAAAATAAATTTAGATCGATTAAATGAGGAGTGAGTAAGAATAACATTATAATACTATATATTAAAAACACTTTTAGTTGTTACATGAAAGTATATACATGCATTAAATGGTTGAATTCATTTTAAAGAGCATTTCTGTTGATTTTATTAATAACTACAAATAACGATACTTGAGACTTTTATATCATTATTAATATACATACCATTATTGAGAAGTTGTAAGTATAAATTGAATAAACTTAGTTATTTAAACAACTAATCTGATTATTTTATAATATACTTATACTTATACATTATAATGTCTATTTGATAATTTAATATATTATTATAATAAATAAAATCATTAAAATAACTCAGTGGTTTTTCGAAGAGACTCTGGCGTTCCAAATATAATAAATTAGATCCACAGAAATAGATTGAATTAAACTCGCATATCTTTGTCAAGATTTGTAGAAGAGTTATTTAAAAAGGCAACATAAAGTGCGAGAAACAACCTTTAATTTAAACCCTTATTTTATAGTAAAATATTCTTGAAGATTAACATTAATACTCATTTAGCATCACAGAAATCATAAATAGTACACTTCAATACTAATATACAAGAAAATGATCTTAGCCTCGCAAGGAAATTTGCGCTCGAGCAAAGCAAAGGTAAAAAGGCCACGTGACGTCGAAATCACGTACTCTATCGCGTATCAATCGTTATTGTTTTTAAGACCACAAAGCCAGATTACGCATACGCTTTTTTGTTCGAGCGTGAGCGAAATCGAGCTTTGTGCACAGAGTATCAAAAAAGCTGCTTTAAAACTATTACTAACAAAAATCGTTAAAAGCGTTCCAGTCTTTTGTAAAAGTTATTGATAGAAAATATTTTGTTAATATTGCTTTTGTTATTATTGTTATAATAAATATTTTGTTAATGACTTTCATTAAAAATTTGGTGATGTTTTAAGAATTATTAGTAAATTTGCAAGCCTGTTTTTTAAGTGTGCAGCAGTACTGCAGAAATACAGATACTAATAATTATAGAATAAAATACAAACCCTGGGTACGACTCGTAGCCTGTATATGACAGATTAACAAACGTAAAAACTAAATTCTTTATTTAAAAAAATAGTCAATTGAAACGAAACAAAATGAAACTTATAGCCGTGAGTTTCGGTTTGCTTTGGTTATAATAAGGTTATAAATTTTGAGTTATCATTCAGAACTAAAACTTGTATCAGTTGTGGAAAAGGATAAGCAAAATAGTACATTTTGATACTAGTGCGAGAAAGTGATTTCAGGCTCGTGTGGACGTTTGCGCCCGAGCGAAGCGAGGGTGAAAAGGCACTTGTATCGAAATGTACTATTTTACATAATCATAACTTACTTTATTTACTCTTTAGTGCTGCTCGCAGCTAGATCTTCTGCGATTATCCTTCATCAGGTCATTTTTACATATAGCTTTTATTTGCGCCCGCAGACCAATAAGTATACAGAGGTCGGGAGGGTGGAATTTTGTTTTTGTTCGACGGTCAAGTTTGTTGTACACATTTTAAACTTTAAAACATCTTTAAGTATTTATTCTAGTATCATTTTTCATATTAAAAAAAGTATAATTATCAATATTATACATTTATACTGAATAATCTAAATAAGAATCAAAAATAATTTCAAATTTTATCATACCTGCTCTAAGAAACTTCTTCGTAAATTACGGCAGTTGCCTATGCGACTTTGAGAGGAGAAAGAGAGGGGGTAAACAAGTTGCGGCTTGCGTTGAAACGTGGTAGCAATAGTAGCATTTTGGGGACATGGTCCTAGGACCATACCCGTCAGGAATAAAAAAAAAATAGTAGCATTTCTTTATTTTACATCAGTGCGACTGTAGAAAGAGAACGAGCTTGATGGTTTTTCGACGCAAATCACAAATATATAATTATTGAAAAGGAATTTATTCAGAGATCATTCTAAAATGAAAAGAGGTAAGTGTGAAATCTCATTATTAAGAATAATTAAAGGATTTAAAAAAAAATCTATACTTTTTGAAAGAAATCGTAAAGTGATATTAAACAATTTTAAAAAGTTTGATATAGCAATGATGCTGTATATAAGAAAAAAAATTGATTAATGAAGATAAATTTTATTACATACTAGAACAGAATAAAATGTAACTGATTATAAAATATAAAATTCAAAACAGGTCGTGGTAGAGCAAAGCCGATCTCGGCCCAATCTGCACCAGACTCTCAACAATCTAGTTCTGGCCAACAATTATCACAACATCAAAGACCCGGATCTGCACCTTTCGGTCATGATCAGAAACAAACAGCTGGCACTTCATTGCAACGACATGAAGCTCCTCAGCCTCAACAAAGCAGTTCTTCTCAACAACCTCCTATTCAAAAGACAGCATGGGGTTCTGCAAGAAAATTAGATTGGGGCACTAGTACTACTGTTCAACAGGTCCAAGCTAAAACTCTTTCGACTGCACCTCAGCAGCAAGAAAGTTTGGCTCTTCAAGAACAGGCAAGCTTATCTAAGAAGGAACAACTTCGTACTTCTGATTTAAAGCAAGATACCATATCAGATGAGCCGATTCAGCAGAGTAAGGGTCGTGGTAGAGGTAGAGGTCGAGGTCAAATTCAACAACAGCCACCAGGGAAGGAGAGTTTTCCCAATCTACCATCAACGGTAATTTATTAATTAAATTTATAGTTTTTAAAAATTAAAAATTAATTAGAAGACAATGTTTTGAATTAAAATAAAACATAGAAATAATTATTGAATTTATTTATTTATTGAAACAGTTTATTCACATTTTAGATTCAAATTTTTTCTAACATGATATGATGGTATATAAATACGTAGTTATTTGTTTTTAGATATTTTGAAATCACAATATATTTTTAAATATAAATAAATATAAATAACTAAAAAAATTTTATTGAAATTTTAAAGTAAAATAAAGTATTATAAAGTACTGAAGAAATATTGTTATAAATATTTTCCAATACTTTATTTGTTTATTATTGAGATTAAATTGAATTCATTATACTTGCTTAAAAAAAAAATATTTTCAGACAACTGTACCGCCTCCTGCAGTAATTTTACAAGAAGCTGCTTCTAAACCTCAACCAATGCCTGCACAAAACATTCAAGCTAAAAAGGTATATAACTTTGCTAAATAATTGCTATTAATTTATAAATAAGAGTATCAATAATACTTATATATTATTTTTTTAATGCCTCAAATGTTGAAAAAGCAACATCTTAATGCGTTAAATTGAAAATTTTGTTTAATGTTAATTCTTTTATTGATCTAAAAAGCTTTTAATTTATTTTTAATTAGAAAAATAATATTTTCAGACATTTATGCAATCTTCTGGAGTAGTTGGACAAGAAGCTGCTTCTCAACCACAGTCAATGCATACACAAGAGTCTCAACCTAAAAAGGTATAATATGTTAACTAATTGTTATTAATATACAAATAATATATTTATAAATAGCAATATTGATAATAATTATATTTTATTTTTTTAAGGCTGCTACTGTTGAACAAGCAGTATCTGAGATAACCAAATTAAAAATTTCGGTTAGTGCCAAATATATTTTTAAATAGTAAAGTTTTAAATATTTTAAATATAATTTAAAAACGTATTATTATTCAGGACACTCCATTAAGTTTGAAGATACCGATAAGAAAGAATCCAATAAAAGCTGGTACAAGGGGAGAACCAATTAAAGTTCAGACAAATATGTTGGAAATTAAATTTGGCAAAAGATTTCCATCTGTAATTTATCATTATGATGTAGATATATATCCAGAAAAAAAGAAATACTTGTACAGAAAAGCTTTCTTGGCAGCTTTAAACAAGTTGTATTCCAATAATGCACCTTGCATGCCCTTTGACGGGAGAAAGAGTGCTTATAGTTCAAAAATGCTAGATATTAACAATCTGGTATAATAAATATTTTGTATTTATAAAATGTAATTCAAATATTTTTAAAAATAGTAAAAATATGATTTTTTTTTTTAGAGCACAACTGTAGTAGTACAAGATAATGACAACAAAGAAAACGAATACAAAGTAACCTTGCAAATAGCTAATAAACTTGATACCAGTTGGTTTAAAAATATTACACCTGGCACTCAATTAACTGATGACAACACAACATGTCTTCAAGCATTAAACATCATTTTAAGCAATGCTCACTATTCTCCCCGCATAAATTCATATCTGGTAAATAACTTTGTAATATTTTATATTAAATCCATAAGTACTTTTGATATAATGTTGATATTTATTCTTGTTCAGTCTGGTCGTTCGTATTTTGTACCACCAAAGGGAGAAGCGAAAAATCTTGGTGGTGGAATGGACCTCTGGCTTGGACTTTTCCAATCCGCTATTGTAGGGTGGAAACCTTTTCTGAATGTTGATGGTGAGAATTTTGTTTAAAATATTTTAAATCTTACAAAACATTGATTTTCTCAAGGACTTATTTTTTGACAGCGCTATATAATATTAAAATTAAGTTGTTCAATTTGATAAATTTAAATTGATAACAAAATCTACTTTGAAATATAAAAATAGTATATTAAATATTGAATGATAATAATGTATCAATTGCAATGAAATTTAATGAATTTTAAACAATTAAGAATGAATATTAAAAAAATAAATATATTTGTGAGAATTGTTAACATGTTCTTGTCAAATATTTATTTCATAATTTGATTGCAGTTAAAATATTAAAAGTTTGTTAGTAAGAAGAAAATTATTTTATTGAAATAATGAACTTGTAAATCTTACAAAATGCTCTTACCTTATTGCAGTTTCCCATAAGGGCTTCTTTAAGGATCAAGACCTAATTGACTTGATTAAAGTTGTGTGCTTTGAGGACCAACGCGGAGGAGGCGGCGGCAGACAGTATGGTAACCAAAGACCGCCTCCGCGACCTCAAGATCAGCAACTTAACATGCAGGTAATTGAGATAAATGTTTATTAATGGTATTCTAAGATAGGAAAATATGACACGTTAAACGAACAATAGCTACTACGTATTAGTCGAATGTTTTAGTACTATTTATTCGGGCTAACCAATAGCCTTATTACATTTCAGGCAATACAAAACAACTGGGATAGTATCAACACGACGATATCAGGACTACGAGTATCGCTGTACATGCACGGAAAAAAAGAACGTTCACGACAAGTCGTTAAATCATTAGTAAACAAGCGACCAGCTGAAGATTACTTTGAGGACAGCGAGAACCGCAAAATAAGCGTGCAACATTACTATGCACAAAAAAAAGGTTACAGGATCAGGTATCCTGATTTGCCGTGCGTCATGCTAGCTAACGATTCTCACGTACCCATTGAGGTATTTACATCAATTTTAAGTGTTACTTTTAAACTCTTTTCAATAGAATATTACGCACCTAGAAAGTAAAAGTAAAGAATGTCCCAGATTGCATAGAAGTTGTATCCCGAGTCAAAGGTTTCTTTTGTTTCTCCCGCGAGGTATGAATAGTATTCTATTTTTTGGTCTGGCGAGACCGAAATTACAACCTTTGTGATTAGGTACCGTCAGGATAAGTGATACTTTCGGACCACTAAGAAATAAATATTTTTAATTATTTAAAGAATTATTACATTTTTTAACAAAGTTTAAAGACATAATTTAGGATGTTCCAGATATTAATATTTGTATTTTCATGTTTGATAAAAATATAAAAATAAAAAATTATTTGTCAATTTTAAGGTATGTAAGATTGAGCCTGGACAAACGACCGATAAAAAAGAAATAAAAGAGAAAATAACGCAAAGTATGATTAAAGAAGCTGCTTCAAGTACCACTGATCGAAAAAGGAAAATTTTTGATGCAGTAAGTTTTCCAATTTCTATTCACCTCTAAAGTTTTTATACTCTGTTAAGTCCATTTACCATAATTCTTTCTTACTATCTACATACTTTGGAGTATTTATAATAATAAATAGTAACAAAAAGTAAAATTTTTTTGAAAGTTTTTACCGGTCAAACACAATGAAGACGTAAGTTTAAAGGAATTCGATATGTCAATCAGCGGCGAGTTTGCAGAGGTACCTGCGCGCATCTTGGAGCCACCGTCGATATATTACCGAGGCGATAAAGAAGCCCGAGTAACAAAAGGAACCTGGCGAACTATTCAATTTAGAGATACAAAAAAATATTTAGAAAACACAGGTACCTGGACGATATTAAACTTGAATGAAAAGACAAAAATGGCGCTGGTGTATGATTTTGTAAAGACATTTAGAAAAGAAGGTATATTTTAAAATGTTATTTTATCATCATTAATATATTTTACTACTACGGTTTTTAAAATTATCTTTTCTATTGTAGCTGCCAATTTAGGAATGAGTTTTGGTGAACCCAAAACTCCTTTTGAAGAGGGTGTAAGACCTAGAATAGTAGATATTCAAAATTATTTAAATAAACAAAAAAGCAGTGGAGTACGATTTGTAATCGTTATTTTTCCTGATAGAATAAAGAATACTTACGGTAAATAATAAATTAATAACTACGTAATAAATAATTAATTAATTAAATTTTTTTAAATTTAAAGCTACCATAAAGCAAGTCGCAGAATTGAAAGTAGGCATTCTAACTCAATGCATAAAAAGCTTTACTTTTGAAAAAAAATTGTCTTTTAATTACGATCCAGCAACGATGAATAACATATTACAAAAAATTAATGCTAAACTTAATGGCATAAATCATTCTTTTTCTATACCACGAAAGTAAGTGCATCACTTGTTCTGTAAATATACACTTATCCTTTCAGATGATAAAATTTAAGATGATTAATAATTTTTTCCAGTCGACCAAAGTGTTTGGAAAGACCATGCATGATTGTAGGTGCAGATGTAACTCATCCATCGCCACAAATGAGGACAGAAATCCCGTCAATCGCAGCGGTATTTAAAATAAATTATATAAAATTTATTTAATGTATTTGATTTAAATAGGAATGATTTTATAGCACTGTGTGGCATAAATTCACACTTATGTTACGGCTATCCGAGCTATAAGTAGCCCATTATTGCACCGTGCTTAGCTTCCGAGCGTAGCGAGCACGATGCAAAAATGGACTGCTTATGGCACAGATAGGCGTGACAGTGGATTTATGTTAGACAGTGCTATATAATATAGTACGATACTCGTGTAATAAGTAATGCTTCATGGCACGTTTAGCGCCCTTGCTGCGCTCGGGCAATAATGCACGTCGTGCCGTAAAGCGCTACTTATGCCACTTGTATCGTAATATACTAAATGTGATTTAGGTTGTTGCTAGTCATGACCCTAATGCTCAGTTTCAATATAACGTCGAAATTAGACTTCAGCCACCGAAAGTAGAGATAATCCAAGATCTTGAAAACATTATGGAAAAACAACTGCGTTATTTTATGAGCAAAAACAACCAACTCAAACCTGAAAAAATAATTTTTTATCGGTAAGTTTTATTTTTAATGACAAATAATAAAATGATATAATCTCATTCTAACAGTATCAAAAATATGAATCAGTGATGGAGTTAGTGAAGGGCAGTTTAAGGAAGTGATGCAAAAAGAAGTAGCTGCTATCAGAAAAGCTTGCTTATCCATAGATAATGGACAGTATAAGCCGCCAATCACGTTTCTTGTTGTCCAGAAACGCCATCATACTAGACTTTTTCCTATTAATAAGAAAGACTCCGATGATAGAAATTTCAATGTCAAAGCAGGCACTATTGTTGATACTATCATCACACATCCTTCTCACATTGATTTTTATCTTGTATCTCATGCTAGCATTCAGGTAGATAATTCATAAATATTTAATAAATTTTATAATTTATTTTAAGTAATAAAAAAAGATTAAAACAATAAGAATTAATACAAATAATTTTATATTTTTTTAAGTGTATTAAAAATATTTCTCTAAAACATTATATTCAGAATTTGGAAATATGTATGTTCTTTACTTATCAAGATTTGATTTTTATAATTACAGGGCACGGCCAGACCTACGAAGTACAGATGTCTGTGGGACGATTCGGATATGTCTGAGGATGAAATAGAACAATTGACTTATTACCTTTGTCATATGTTTTCACGCTGTACAAGATCTGTAAGTTATCCAGCTCCTACTTACTACGCACATCTTGCAGCTTTTCGTGCTAGAAATTTGACTGAAGGGTAAGATTTTATTAACAAACGCTTAGATTTGCTAAAAAAAATTTTCGCAACAGTAGACCGAAAGCATAAACTATCCTAGTGCAAGTTCTAACGGAAAGTTGGTAATTTCGGCCTTGCTAGCGGAAACTAATATACGCAATACGGAGGGAAAGAAGGTTACCCCATAGCACGTATTTTCTACCATCGCCTTCAGCTCGGGTATAAATTTACACGTGCTATGGACTAACCAATTAATTCCCGTCCTCGTTGTGTAATCTACTATTTAATTGTATTTATCTTTTTAACAGTGTTAAAATAAAATTGGATCAATTGGACGATGAACAAGTTAAAATAAAATTACAACAGGATATCCTAAAGACACCGATGTTTTTTGTGTAAAAAGTTTTCAACGTATTGAAATCTATTTTACATAAGTAAGTTTCCAATGATTGATACAAAACCAAACTAAACGATCATTACTCAATGTATTTATTTTGTTTTCAAAACTTACTATTATTATTTTATTAGTTTGAGTATTTTAATTTATTTTTATCTTACTTGGAATCATATGATAAAATATTTTTTATTAATTTTATTATTTTTTTTTTATTACAGAAGTTAGATTACCTTATTGTTTTATTTAATTGAATGTATTTTTTTTTCTTATAAGTAGGAAAAGTAGACTACTTAATTATTGCATTATTGTTTTATTCAATTGTATTGTTAAATAATTATATTTTCTTTTATTGATTATGGCTGTGTAAATAAAGTCTAATATTATAATTTACAAACGTGTTCTGTATTAAACCAATCATTAGTTTATCATTATACTAATTAATTTATTGTCCGAATATCATTATTTTCTAACTTAGACGTCGAAACTGTCCATGTGTATAAGATGATAGAAAGTTACACTGACGGTAGTTGGATAAAACTGAAACTGGATTTGTAGTAGATAAATTTCAATTTAAAAGAACAGTAGGTAATTGGTAAAAATTAGTAAATTGTCTGTGAAGTCTTTATAACTTACAAAGTTTATAATAATACATTTGAAAATCTGCGTTATTATGTTTATTTTACGATAACTATAATTTTCACATTCAGAGCAATGAAATTATATTTAATTATTTAAAGAAAATGGAATTTTCAATTTGTTGGAAAATATAACGTATAGACTTACATGAAGCATTGAAAATTTCAAATTCTAAAATTAAATTAAAATATTGGTTTGAAAATTGAATCTTATCAGATATTACTTTTTAAATTTTATATTACAATTTTAATTAAAAAAAAAATAAATAAACGTTAAAATATCGTAGAACTAGATAAAAACTGCGGGTAGAATTAACAACCGTGTCTGAGTTCGTCTGTTCTTTTATATTACTGCGTTTTATTGAATTTAGACTGCTTTTTTTAAACGTATAGTGACAGAAATATAAATTTCACAGTATTGATCACGAGTCATACAGAAACTTGCACGATATTTTTAAAACTCTTTATTTTCTTGAAACATACGCAATATACGATAGTAAAATTAAAATAAGAGGTCGAATTATGATCTATTACGATATTATAAAATCGAGCTACGTAATAGCAGAAAAAAAATTATACTCATTTTGAAAAATTATACCGCTCTTGCGTCATTCTCTATTTTAATGCAGTTAAGTGGTTGCGTATCGGGAACTTTAAACGCAGGTATAATTACATCATCGCTTTCCAACCCTTTGGATATTCCTCGTCGCTAAAAAAAGGGAACAAAGAGAGCGCCTCGTCACGTATGCAAATTGACGAATCATCATGAGTTATTATACGATAAAAATATAGCTGAAAATTTACATTGTCGCTTGGCATAAGGGGAGAGTTTTAACGTTTGAGTTTTTACAGAGGAAAAAGAGTCGCGACAACGATGGACATTTACGACAGCCGTTACTTTACGATAAATAAAACTTTGCTGACAAGTTTGGGCTTGTGGCCATATCAGCATCCCGGCAAGAAGCGATTCATACGGACGCTGCTAGTGTCTTTTATATTTATTTCGTCGTTGCCGCAGGTGAGGTGCAACTGTAGCTGAGTCCGTGCACAGAAAACTGAATCTCATAAAGCTAACAAAATATTTTATCGTATTTAAAAAATGTTTGTCTTTAATGTAAATCTTTCTCTACATAATACAGCAGACAAAATAATATGATCTATTGAACAAAAAACTTTACTCATTAAACAATAAATATCATTTGAATAAATTTCAGCTTTATGGATTATTCAAAAATTTTGGCGTCCACATGGACAAAGTAATCGAACACGTGGTTCTGCTGCTTTATATATACGGAATAAAATTGAAACTGGTCACTTCAATTTTGTCGGAAGAAAAGGTTATCTTTTTTCGTTAGCAAGAATTAACGGTAAATTTAATGAACTTACGCTCACGCTACGAATTTGCAGTTGAAGGTTGTGTATGAAAACGTTGCGGAAAATTGGGAAACACTCAAAGATGAGAATGAACGAAACATACTTGCCAAATACTCGGAAAGAGGAAGATTGCTTACTATTGGTTACATAAGTAAATTTTCCTTGTATATTTTTAGTATAATGTCGTTAAATAATTATACAATATTGTATATACTAATGATTAGTTCACATAAATCGTTTGTGATTTTACAAAAAAAGTTGGTTAGAAAAAACAGTTTGCATACTGATTATGAACTCTTTTTATTGTGTACGCATTAACTTTAAAATTAACTTGGTGAGTTTGAAATAAAAGATAAGCGTGTTGTAGCATGAGACTTAGGTTGAAATTCAAGTATTCACTTACACTTACGCTTTAACTTCTACCTTGATTTATTTTAAATAAAAATATTTTATTTTAAATTATTTGGCTCTTTAAGAAACTTTATTATAGTCCAAAGTACTT
>JAPYZB010001168.1:0-16879 GCA_030522745.1 Eupelmus kiefferi | reverse complement strand
AAAAATTTACTCTGTACAGCTCCTAATAAATTTAAAATTACATTGAAATGTTTAGCTTGCGCATCGTAATAAAGATTTATTACTAATGGTGAGTCTACATTGTACTGATCGCGTAATAGAGCTCGCCCGTCAAAAAATGGCGGTTCTCCAGAGCCCAAAGAGTTCTTGTCATAAACAGCAATAGCTATACCGCGCTGAGCATAAAATATCTGAAATTTCTCGATCTCATGAAAGCCGCAGCCACTATCAGGCACGTTGACATTAGCGTCTTTGATAAGCTGTAATGCGGTATTTTTTTGCGTCGCTCTTCGGCCGTCGCGAATTATCGTCCAAACCTTTTTTGTTTCTTCGTTTAAACAAACTTTTAATTTTACATAAGCTTTCCCTACGACTAAAGCACGTGGTAGACACAAACTGTCTGCGTTATTTATAGAAACTATAGATTTTTGACGTACAACATCTACGTTCTTTCCCCGCGCTCCAGAGTCAATTGGTATATCAATGTACGTTGCCTCTAAAATGAGACGATTATCGATATTAAAATTTTCGTTACTTTGAGTTAAATTACTCACTAACTCCCATAAATCCTCACAGACGAAATTAAAAACCGGCCAAATTGACAGTCCTGCTGTACCGTTATTAAAATGCTCACTACTAATTGAAACACCTATTAGACCATCGCCATCAGTTTGTGAAATTAAATACGCATGAATATCGCGGATCGCTAACTCTAAACATAATATAACATCAAAATTTTCTCTAAGTTGTAAAATGCGTTAATTTAGTCTTGTACCTTTTGTTCGGAATCTTTGAAAATATTGATTTCTTAAATCTGTAATTTCAAACCGAACAACAGGCGGCTCAATGGAATTATCCCGAGGGTATCCGTTCTCGCTGTTGGCTGGCGCCGCCGCCTACCTGCACTGGTTGGCTATCTCTCTCACTCTCACATAATGGGGTAATTAGTGGCCTGTCGTTTTCTTCGCTTTCACGCATATCTGCAGCAGGTGTGTGATGATGAAAATGATAAAAATGAATCCATTTCTCCATTGATTAAAATTCGAGAAGAGTGAGCGTATAAGTATATTGAATTTCGCGCGTCGATAAGGTAGGGATAATCTTCTTCGAAGATTCTCCATTGATGAAAATGAATCTGTAAATAACCGAGCGACATAGTTGTAAATAAAAAAAAGTTTTTAACAAAGTTTTTTAACTTACACTTATTTTTATTTTTTATAAAATTTTACATAAATAATTTTTTAAAGAAATTTTTATTAAAACAAAACATTCAAGCTTCCACATGTGTATAACGCAGAGTCCTTATTTTCGGCCATTGTATGAAACCAACGTAATTCTTGAGCTCTGCGTACGTAAAATATTCTATTTTTATAGACTTCCAAAATCGGTGAATTTAAACTGATTACACCGGTGTCGTCATTTTCTTTCCGGCGAATAACTTTATGTAAAAAAAATTGAAGAAATATTTACAAATATTTTTTGCAACATGAAAAATTAAAAAATAAAAAGAAACTTACCCTCTTTTAAACATCGATCCAAAATTTTATTTTCATCGAAGCGATGAAAAGTCATACGCGAATCTTCTATTCCGTGAAATGATCGATCTCTCTCTTCAGCAGGCGAATTGTAAAATCTACAAAGTATCTTGAATCGTTTTATATCATCGTCGTCGTCGTCGTCTTCGTTATCGTCACTGTCATCGTCACCCAGAGGTAAATCCAAAAATGGTAAATGTCGGTGATTATAGTTCTCCTCCTCCTCCTCCTCCTAAGCTGTATGACTAGGGCCAGTAATCGCACCGTCGCCCGCACTTGCATTTTCTACCAGTGCTCTGGAGTATATAACCCTTTTTACTGCATCATAAGGAGGCTGATAATTAATAATTAATGCACGAGCTAAGCGATACGTTCTACCGGCATCCCCAGCTATACGATTATCATCGTCATCATCATCGCTATCGCTATCTGAACACGATAAATAAACATCGGTTTCTGATGTGTTTCTCTCTTTAACCGCCTCCTCTGACTCTTCCTCCTCCACCTCTTGCTCTACTTCGTGTTCTTGTATAGTTTCAACAGCTGGAGCCGTGTTTTCACGATTTTCTCAGGATAAATCATCAAACTTAATTAAATCGGGAACCTCCATTGCTGTTGCGGATGCTGCTGCTACCTGATTGGCCGCTGAAGAACCATGTGATTGGCAGGAATGACAATCATCGCTAGTGCCAATAGATTGACATCAAGTTGAACAATCCTCGCTAGTACCTTCTTGCTCATTCGCCTGTTCCTGCTGCTGAGTATCATTCTCTTGCTGCATAATTCCGAGATCGTTATCAGCATACTCGTCGAATAATGTAGCATCACTATCGCTTTCAAAATTTACAAGCAAATGATCCAAAGCTGAAAAAAAAGAATCAAATTACAATATTTCTTTTTTATAATTTCTAGTATATATACATAAGAAAAAAAATCTTTTTATATTTCAACAAATAGATATAAAAATTAATAATTTTAAGTAATAATTTTAAATTGAACATGCTCGTCTTTTTTTGTATTATAAACTGAAATTAAATTATTAGGTTTGAAAACTTATCGTAAACAATTAAAAAATTAACAAAATAAAACTTTTTTAATTGGGTGAGAAATGTTAAATAATTTTATAATTTATATCAACATTAATGGAATTAAAAACGTGTTAACAATTTTCGTTAGCAAAATAATTTTTAATATGAAATGTAATTTACTCTTAATCGTATAAACTTTTTAAAAATTTTAAAATATTCTCTACGCGTAATTTCAAAAATAGAAACTGATTTTTACTGAACTTTTGCAAATAGTAGTGTTCAATTGTTGCAATAAATATATCTTAATATATCTAAAATATATATATATATATATATATATATATATATATATTTAACTAATATATCTTTGAGAAAATTAACAACATCGTGTTAAACATTTTAATAAGTAACATTTTTTCTTGACCGATATAACTTTAATATGATGTTTCATAAATTTTTTATATACTTTTTATAAAATAAAATATCACTATTTTAATAAAAAATATTACTAGAAAATTTAAAATATTTTTATATATGCATAAAATTAATACTACTTACCACGATACTCGTCGTATTTGTTCATAATCTGTCTGAAAACGTAGAGATGCTGTATCTTGCAAGCCACAATGAAATCACCTACTGCTCTTACAGCATGTTAGAGAATGCAGCATGTGTAAGAAGAAGAAGAAGAGGAAGAGTAAGAAGAAGAAGAAGAGGAAGAGTAAGAAGAAGAAGAAGAAGAAGAAGAGGAAGAGTAAGAAGAAGAAGAAGAGGAAGAGTAAGAAGAAGAAGAAGAGGAAGAGTAAGAAAAAGAAGAATCCGGCAACCGACCAGAAGTCAACGGACTCGTCGAGCCAGGAAGAGGTAGCAGCGGTTCAGGCTGCGGCGAAGCCAGCAGTTGCGCCCAAGTATAATGTGGCGCAACCGATGCAGATAGCGCCTGGCTTCAATCAAAACTACCAAAAACCTTGGACAAAATCAAAAACTCTTGCTCAGGGAGCTACTCAGGGAGCTGGACCTACAGCGGCCCCTCCGGATAATTTTGTGAGTGTTTGCTACACTTGCAAAATGGTTGGACATCGTGTATCGGAGGGCACGACTTGCTCATGCTATGCTTGCGGAGCTTTAGGTCATATGGCCAAGAAATGTCCAAATAAGACATTCTTCCAGCAGCAATTAGCAACGCAGCAGGAGCAACGTGTTATGCAGCAGCGACCACCTCCGTGAGTATAGCAGCCGCAATTCACGTTGCCGCCACAGCAACAGCGAGTCGTGCAAGTTCCGGTGAAGCCGTTGCTGCAGATGTATTGCGTATGGTGTGGTGCAGCAAACGTGACGTTTGCCACATGTACGCACTTTGCAGCTTTGCGGCGAAGGCTTGAGTGTGCGGGAAACTGCTAGGCAGGAGTGTGGACTCACCCACTACCTGCTGCCAGATAGTAGAAGTGCACCTTGGCTTATTGGACGGGGTATCGGACGAGACAGACAGTGAGTCAGAGTCTGACTGGTCGGATCCAGAAAGCAACTCTGGAGCTGCAGCGAACGAAGATTTAAGCGTAAGTTCTCAAGTAGATGCAGTCCAGAGTAGCATTAAGCGTGGCATTCAACAGTTCGAGGAAGAACTGAATGCACGCGCTGGACCCAGTAAGTGCAGTTACTATTGTTTGGACTAGTGAGAATGGGGTTCTGTAGTCCAGAAGGGGGCAGGAGTGGTCGTGTGCACCGCTAAACCCATCCAGATGGCGACTGGTGACTCACTCAAAGTCGCAGCGGTCAGTACAGCGGACAGACGACATAATATGTCTGTGAATTTTGTCGGACAAGAAGTCGTCGCGCTGTTTGACCCTGGAGCGATGGTCTCTTTATAGAATGTTCGGGTAGCGTAGACTTGTACGAACAAGTGGCGTGAGTTTGAGCAGTAGGTGACCGGCGCAGGTGTACTGCCTATTAAGACGTTTGGAATCGTTGAAGCTCTCTTGGATGTAGAGGGAGTTAGACAATCCATCATGCTGCGCGTCTCAGGAGCAAAAGAACACGATTTGGTTCTTGGAGTGGACTTTGCTAGAGACTGGGACGTGCGCATCGAACACCGAGCTGCTCGTTGGAAAGTTGGATTCAGCGGAGTTTGGAGGAATTTCTTGAGTGCTAAAGAATTTGGACCTTCAGGCAGTGCAGCTCAAATTACGGTGGAATGCGCAGGAATTGAAAAAGCTTCAAGCGAACAAAAAGCGAAGGTGGCTGCGCTTACCGCGCGCTAATACCTCCGCCAAAGCGCGTTCATGGCTTCACGACCTTGATTGACGATCATGTCGATGTTCAGGGTACAAGGCCGTTTAAAATTCCGATGCGCAGAATGTCGCCGAAGAAACTTGAGTTTGCACAGTCTGGAGTAAAAAAGATGTTGGGAGGATATTATCAAGCCTAGCGCAAGTGAATGGTGTAGCCAGCCAGTCATTGTTTCTCAAGGAAAGGATAATTTCAGGTTCTGTGTCGACTATCGAGAATTGAACAAGGTTCCGTGCAATGATACATATCCTATGCTGAACATGGACGAGATCTTGGACAAACTGTGTAAAGCGAAGTTCATCTCGAAGGTCGACCTTAAATAGGCTTACCATCAAGTGCCCATGAGCGAGGCTAGCAAGCAATATACTGCCTTCGCTGTGGCTGGATCAGGCTTATGGCAATTCAAAAGAAAACCATTTGGTCTCAAAGGTGCACCTGTGACGTTCATGCGTCTGATCGATACACTCTTTGGCCCAGATTGCGAACCCTATGTTTTTGGATACCTCGACGACTGGATAATCGTCACTGAAACATTCGAGGAGCATCTGAAATGGCTGGAGTTCGTACTTAAACGGGTGGTCCAGGCTGGCTTGATAATAAATTTGGACAAAAGCGAGTTTTGCTGTGCGCAAGTCACATATCTGGGATATGTTTTAGACTATGAGGGCCTTCGCCCAGACCCAGATAGAGTTGCGCCAGTATTAAACTATTCGACACCAACTAATGCCAAGGAGTTGAGAACGTTTCTCGGCACGGTGGGATGGTACTCGCGATTTATTTCGGGAGAATCGGAGCTTAAAGTTCCGCTCATGAGGCTAACATGCAAGGAGAAAGCTTTCAAGTGGAATGATGAACAGCAATCGGCTTTTGACAGACTCAAGAAAGCGCTCGTGGAAGCGCTGGTGCTTGCACGGCCGGACTTCTCACGACCATTTTCAGTCCAATGCGATGCCAGCGATTACGTTATTGGCTCTGTGTTGACGCAAGAGTACGAGGATGGCGAGCACCCTATTGTGTATGTCAGTTGAGTGCTAAATTCCTGTTGAGAAGAACTACACAACAACAGAAAAGGAGTGCTTGGCGCTGATTTTGGCCATTAAGTGACTGAGACCGTATGTGGAAGACTATCATTTTACAGCTATCACAGATCACAATGCTCTTAAGTGGCTTAAAAACTTGAGAGCCTACTGGACGACTTGCACGCTGGGTATTAGAGTTGCAGCAATGGGTTTTTGACATCGTGCACAAGAAAGGTTCACTTCATCATATCCCCGATGCTCTCTCTAGAGGTATCGAGCGTGTGAGTGTGGAAGTCGCAGAATTTTCGGACATACAGGATAAGTGATATTTAGCACGCGTGAAAGACGTGCAACAGTCTCCCCAGAAATTTCCAGATTGGAAGCTGGAAGATGGGTTGCTGTACCGTTTCACGCGTGATAAATTGCTTGATCCTGTATTATTTCGAGATGAAAATTGGAGATTGGTTGTGCCCGAAGAACATTGAGACAGAGTTTTGGACGACGCACATCGCGATCTGTCTTCTGGACATTTCGGAGTCGAGAAGACATATGGTCGTGCCTATATCTATTGGCCTGGCATTTATTACGACACGAGTGAGTTCGTTCTAAGTTGTGATGAATGTCAGAAGAATAAGGTGTCGCAAAGTGGACCTCTTGGACTTATGGGTAAAGGGAATGTTGACCGCCCTTGGGCTGTCGTAGCGGCGGATGTGACAGAGCTGCCTCGGAGTAAAAGTCAATACAAATATATCGTAGTATTCCAGGACTTATTCACGTGGTGGATCGAGCTAAAGCCACTGCGTATAGCCAACGCAAAGAATATCGCGAGGGCGTTAGAAGAACTCGTGCTTTTCCGTTGGGAGACTCCTGATTATCGCACTCTTAAGACGATGATTGCAACCTTTGTAGGAGCCGATCATCGCCGTTGGAACGAGCATTTACACGAATTTAGACACGCCTGAAATACCGCTGTACAAGCCAGTAAAAAAGTATCCCCGGCGATTTTAAATTTTGGACGAAACCCTCGGCCGGTTAAGAGCTTGCGACATGAGGTAGAGCCGAATACCCCGAAGTTGGAGCTCGATCCGTAGATCTGGCTAGATCAGTTGAAGCCTAGACGCGCTCCGTGATCTAGTCAGAAAACATAATGATCAAGCTCAAGCAAAGGGTGAGCAGCTCTACAACGAGGGTAGAAAGAATGTGACTTTTCAAGTTGGGGACTTAGTACTGCAACGCAAGACAGTGTTATCAAATGCAGCTAAAGGCATATCTGGCAAGCTGGCGACTAAGTTTGACGGGACTTTTGAAATTAAGAAGATCCTGTTGCCGGTGATTTACGAACTCGAGGCGCCTGGTCGAAAGGTTTCGAAGGTCCACGTCGCAGACCTGAAGAGATACATTCCTCCGCGGCTGACGAGTAAATTATAAATATTGGAGCATGCTATTGGACAGGTGGTGGTCGCTTCGTTTGGATGTATACGTACATGTCTGTTGGTGACGGGAATTTGAACTTTGGAATGTGATGATCGATTTTTCGCGATATTTGCAGGTAGAAATGGATCGGGTTGACAACGGTGACGTTGTCAGGAGCCAGGCGGTGGGACCAAGGGAACTGGCGGGAGCGAATGGGCAGGCCCTGGCGGGGAGAGCCGTGGATCGACAGCTGGCGTGACAACACGCACAGCGGCTCGTCGCTGTTGTACCGGTCGGAGAACCGGCTGAACAATCCGCTGGTGCGACGAGCCAGGTCACGCCCATGGATTGGGCTGTGCCTGACATCCCGGATCCCGTTATCGCCGCTTTGCCTGCCCAGGTTTCGGGCCAGCCGGCGAATTCAAGCGTCGAGTCGAGCCGTGACGTACCCGCGTCAGCCGCCGGCCCTTCCAGGCCGAGCGTCTTCCACAGCTGGGCCCATGACGTTGAGGGATTGAACTTGGACGCCACCAAAGAGGTCGAGGAGTTTGACCAGCTCCTGGATGATTGGACCGTGGTGCTAAGAAGGCAGTCGAGGGCGCGGGACATAGCACAAGCCAACCTGCCGAAGGCGTCCGCTAAAGGAGATGGTAAGGGAAAGGTCACGGGTGGTGAGGTCCCTTCGGCGACTGCCTCCGCAGCCGCCGGGCCAACCCACTCAACGCCGTCCTTATCCCAGATTCCTGCGGAGTTGGACCGCACTGGGCATCGTGAGCGACCATTGAGCCACTCCAAATTACCTCCAGGAACTGAAACTGGAGAAGAGAGAACTGCAGAAGCGGGTCGCCAACTCGCGTCCACGCCGTCGGTAGGATAATCCTCGCCAGCAGCTCACTATGGACGACTACGAGTCGACCGCCCCGCTGCGACTATTGGACCAACCATTGGGCCGGGGAGCCGAGGAGAGCCACTCAGTGGGCTCCAGTTCCCCGTCATCGCGACCGGAGCCGTCTAGGTGCTCAGGACTGGCGCCGATGACCCAGGGAAGTGTCTTTGGGGGTTTACGCCTAATCGAAACCGACCTGGCCCTCGTCCCGGCTCCCCGCGCGTGCTATGCGTGCAGTAAGTGCGGACACGATCGGTCAGAATGTCCAGCCCCAGTAGTAGCGAAATGTTGCTACAATTGTGGGAGATTGGACACTTCGATGAGCAAGTGTACGCGCTTTTCTGACGCGTATTACGCGTGGAGAGCTGAGCACCGCGGTCATCGGGTTCGCGAGCAGCAACCTAATGGTAGAGAGGATACCGAAACCTCCTCCAGGGAGCGGTCATCCGTCACAGTGGCACGACCTCCGTCAGTGCCGGTGGCGGCTACCTCGCGGGGTTTAAAGCGGCCAATGGAGTCAGGTAGCGAATTAGACGGGAGAGATACGTCGACAAGGAGGCAGCGGGCTGGCGCAGAGGCGAAAGCCCGCCGCGAAGAAGCCAAGCGTCGCCGGGAGGCCATTGAGGATCGGCGATCCACTAGCTGGGAATCCGGATTCCGGGGAGGGATCACCGGCAGCGTGGAGGCATACCTCCAGCGGCGGTTGGACATCGAGAACACCCGCGCTGAGAATCGACGTCGACAGGAGGAGGTTAAAGAACAGCAGCAAGCGGCTGAGGAAACTGAGGCAGCGAGGATAGCTGCTGAAGTTGGAGCTCTCGCCCAGCTTGGACTCAGCTTCATCCAGGAGGAGCTGTTGTACGACGAAGTGATGAGACCGCGGCGAATGAGGTTGCGGTCTCTGTCGAGCCGATATCAGCCGCGGTGAGCGAAGTGGCGCCACCTAATAAGGTGTCATCGGCGGTGCCAGTGGTAGCCCGCGCTCAACTTGCAGCGCCTAGGGCAAGCACACTGACCGCCGGTGAATGGCTGGCGCTGCTTCGGGAAACCCGAGGAGCTTCGCCTAACCATCTTGTGGAGTGTGGCAGAGTCGCCCAATCAGTAGGATGGGTTGACGGAATTGGACGAGTAAGTAATCGTTAAATTGGTTGTGTGATCAACGAACGATATTGGACATTGTAATTTTTGTTTGTTTGTTTGGACATGTCTTTCTCCTTTGGCTGCCATTGGTGATAAACTGATCATCGTGAGACGATTGACAGTTTAGGAGGGGGCATTGTAACGGATAATTGTTGCTGTGCCTCCAAGCCTAGAGGCAGCGAAACGAGAAAGAGATATAGTTAAAGTATTAACTGTATCTTATGCTCGTTTCTTATGTTTAGGTTTGGAGCAGCAGCCGACGGACGGCGGCCCTGCTTAGTGGCAAAGGCGCAACTCGCAGTTAGACAATCGGCAACGCCGAACAATATATATTATATTAAATTGTATATGTATGCTCCTGCGTGAGCAGTTGTATGTGTGTGCGTGTGTGGGTGTGTCGCTCTCGCATCGCGGGAGGCTGAGGCGCGCGCCGTCGGCAGATGATTGCCGGCACGCGCCTTGAAATATTGATAAACTTGAGTTAGTGGTTTTTGGTCTGTTCAAACACTTGGTACTGTAATGAGTAGGCTTGATGCAGAATTGAATGAATATCGTTTGCAACGAATAAGTTTTGCAACGATATCTACATTTTAACAATAGTAATCAACCTGTCAATAATACAAGAATAAAAAATAAACGGAGGATTGCAGGAGTAAAGGAATAAGAAAAGATGATAGAAAATTCACTTGAAGAGATAGAGGAATGAATCAACAAAAAACTGCTTGCAAAAATTCCCCAAAAATATCGTTATATGGCTAGACAACTAGTGCACTTCTTAAGACTGTCAGATGTTGTTACGTGAAGTAGTAGTGGTGAAGTGACTATAGATGGCGTGTCGATCCCTAGTACGAGTATCGTCGAGCTACTGAATGACGGCACAAGAGATAGAAAAAAAGGTGTACCTCGGGGACACGAACAGTTTGTGGCTGCACAAGGCCGAGCATACGTACCTAAAGAGTACATTAGCAACAATCGTGTTTATCGTGCTGTTTCCGATTCATTGTCTAAAGAGACATTACGGCTGAAGGAAGAGGGTGTTGTATCCGGTAGAAGTGACCGAAAACGTAGTGTAGCATCATCTGAAAGTAGTAATAGTAGAAGTACCAATAATAGTAGTTTCGCTACACCAACTCACATCGATGTCAACGAAGAAATTTCAGAGTCAGCAAAGAAAAAAAAAGAAGAAAGAGAAGCCAGTAAAATCTGAAGATTTTGAGTCAACACCGTGGCAACATCTAAGCGGAAGATTCAAAAAATGAATGAACAAGAAGAAAATGGAAAAAATGGCGCATTAGTCTCTTTGATTGACATTTCGCCCTTTGAAATACACGTTCCTGGATATAAATTCTGCGGACCTGGAACTAAGCTGTCAGAACGTCTTGCACGTGGTGAAAAGGGTATCAATCCTCTAGACAAAGCTTGTCGTAAGCATGAGATCGCATATGGGAATATCTCTAGAATTTTTTACTTTTGGGAAGACGGTTTTAAAATAATTTAAAAGTCTATAATTCAGGTTCCAGAAGTAGCACAAGCTTCAATAAGAGATTAATGGGGTAACATAGTCCTACTTTATCGACATCTACAAATTATATAGTTTTTTGACCATTAAAAAAAATATATTGCGATATAAGCAAATCCAGGATATAGTTGCCCTCTGTAATGATATACTCTATCTCCATACAAATTTTTAAGTCATTATTGCAACGTAGAAAAAAATGGCATTTGATTGAAATTTTTTGAATTCGAATAAAAGTTTCGGATGAATGAGATATAATTTAAAAATTTTAATCAAATGCCATTTTTTGCTTCTTTACAATAATGACTTAAATATTTATATGAAGGTAGAGTATATCATTACGGAGGGCAACTGGATTTGCTTATATCGCAATATATTTATTGTTATATTCAAAAAACTACATAATTTGGATATGTCGATAAAGTAGGACTATCAGACCCCTTTAAATTACTTATTTCATCGAGTAGAATATGCACACAAATTTTTGCATTGATCGGAAAATCGGTATTTAAGATACATAATTTTATACGTCGAAAATGATGCTTTTTTTATAGTTTCCTACACGTGTTCCTTGGAATGTATAAAAAAATACAATACCTTTGATGCTTTTGAAATTTTAATAGCAGAATGTATAGGATGAAAACAACAATCTAAGTTCAACTTGATTATAGTTGTGCCATACTTTATTAAGCAGTTTCATCGTTCTTAAATGCGTAATATTTTCATGTAAAATTCTCACGTACCTAAAAAACGATGAAACTGCTTGATAAAGTATGGCACAACTATCAGGTTGAACTTAAATTGTTGTATTTATCATATACATTCTGCTATTAGAATTTCAAAACGATCAAATTAGTAGCTGACAAATTCTTGCAAGCGACACGCAAAAAGACAGGCAGTCTCTGAACGGCTCAAGAGTCAAGATGCCTATAACAAACACAAAATTGTTAGACCACGATTTCAGCACCGTAATTACAATGTTCGTAACGTTGACGATGTCTGGGGGGGGGGGGGGCAACTCGATGGATCTTAAAGCGTTCAAAACTTACAACGATGGATTCATACCTTTTAACAATTATCGACATTATCAGTAAATATGCGTGGATAGAACCTGTTGTCGACCAAACTGCTAAAAGTGTTACTGTAGCTTTTGAGCGAATATTGTCGAGAAACGATGGTCATCAACCAGTGTATTTTCAAACGAATGAGGGTAAAGAATTTATTGGGCGTGAGATGCAAGAGTTTTTGAAAAAAAAGAATATTAAATATAGAATAGCACGAAGTCCCGATACCAAAGTTGCTATCGTTGAACGATTTATTCGGACAGCAAAAGAACGTATTTAACGTTATTATACACACAACAATACACGCAAAACAAAACACGCAGGTACATTGATGTCTTACAAAACATTGTTGAAGATTATAATAGGAGTAAACATTCTGCTACCATGATGTCACCGGCATCTGTGATACTGTACATGGCTGCCAAAGCAGGTGAAAATATCCAGCATCGGTTCGACGTGAAAAGATGAAGCTTGCTAAATACGAGGTGAAGATTTAGTGCGCGTCAGTCGTGCAAGAAACGCGTTTGCGAAAGGTTATGAAGGTGGATAGACAATAGAGTTGTTTAAAATTGCACGTATATTAACGGCACGACATCCGCCAGTATATTTTATAAAAAATTTAGCAGCTTAAGAAATTGATGAATTCTTTTAAGAGAAAGAACTGAGAAGAGTACGAAAAGATTTGGATAATGCAGGGTCCAAAATTAAAAAAATTTTAAAATCAAGAGGAAAATGATCTTTGAAAGAGTATTACGTCCACCGGAAGGGTTACCTGGACAAGTTCAGATCGTGGGTCAAAGCTAGCTATTTGAAACAGCTACAATAAAGGATCAATTTTACGTAGTGTTGCCGAGCAGCAGTAGTTGCACTACTTTACTGGCAACACTACGACACGCTACATTGCACAGTAATTTACACTACAGCAAATACGATTGCAAGGCGTGTGGAATGTTGCTCTCAAAGATATACAAATACCACTGATATTTCAACGCATACCATCAACGCAAGAAAAAGAGAGATTTGTACATGTAAATCGTAAACCTTAGCATGCTTTAGCCACCAATGAAATAACACAAGATGAATCAACCTTTTCGATATGGCAAGTTCGTCCCGGTTTTTACACTAGTATCGAAAGTCTTGTCAACAAACGAAACTATTTGGCTTGTGCAAAAAAAATCATTTACATTTTAATGTCGCAAGAGGTGGTTCTGTGTCTATGAAACGTCTCTGCAGTGAAAATATTTGTAAAAAATTTGATCATGAATTTATTCTATCCAAAAGAATTAGTAAAATTCTAAGTTTAGAATTTGGGAGCGATAAAAAAGATGTGATTCGACTCTATGAGAATGAGTCTATTGTTGGAGATAGACCAGCCAACTTGGCAAATGGGTTACTTAGTATGCTTATGATCTTAGTGATATTTGCGAGCCTTATATGACCGGTAATGGTTAATCTGGGTTTTTACGTGCGCTATCTCTCAATATTGATGAATATAGTATGGTAGTATGAAAATCGAAAGTTTTTCGTTACCTATGTATCTACCACTGATGTTCAACTCGTTCCAGATCATCGAGATAGATATAAGAGATCAGCACGGTGATTCTATATCATTTAATTACGGAACTCTGACCGTGACACTACATTTTAAACGTATCGAATAGAACAAATGACTAACTACGAAAGCTACTTTACAATGCAAGTGACGGAGGGGGTAAGTAGTGGTGGGGTAGGCCGCATTTACATTGGCTCTCTCTATCAGCGAGAACACGGTGGGATTGGCTATTTTCTCGCCGGTACTTTTCGATGTGTACTACCTTTCCTTAGCAGAGGAGCAAAAGCTGTCTGTTAGAAAGCAGTACAGACCAGCATAAGTATCATGTCTGATGTGACATCGCAGAATACACTGATTAGAGAATCATTTCGGAACCGCGTCAGAGAATCTGATGAGAATTTAAAGAAGGAGGCTAAAGATAAATTGGATAAACTGATGGAGGGGTCGGGCTATAAAAGGCTCCACTCAAGTGATCCAGCGCAGTTGCTTCTTGTAGCTAAGACGCGACGTAAACGCGTGAGTAGGAAGAAAATATCTAAAAGCCGTAAAAGAAAATCTCAGACTATACAGACACGAAAAAAGCAGCAGTAAAGAAAGCCGGACCTGTCAATAACGTTAGGAAATCATTCTTTAATCAAGTAGACGTTTTTTTAATCAAAAACCTGTGTCGCCACCGAACAATGCATAAGCTTACAGAGCTCACATTAAAACTCTGCTCAATTACGGACACACTGCAAAAAAATCTCATCTCACATATGACTTGTGGTATGACGACACTTAAGGAAAAATAGACAGCACTAAAGACGATAATACGGGATAATTTGAATCATAAAAAATCTATTGACTTGATAGGTGTCCTACACACTGATATGTTTTATCAAGATAAACTTTTCTTAAATGGTGTTGATGTGAGAGTGCGACTCCTTAGGTGTCGCGACAGTTTCTCGCTGATGGACTCAACAGGTTATTTTTCTGTAGACATTGAGGAGGCTAATCTGTTAGACGTGTAAAAATTAGCCCTGGTATACTTTTAGCTCACGCAAAATCTCTTTCAAGATCAAGCGCAAAATATCCTCTTACAAGGGTAGAAGTAAAAGCTGTAACATTGCACAGCGGTATATATGGTGAAACCTTTGATAATATTATATTGTGTCAATTGCTGAAAAGGATTATCGACGACTTCGTTGAAAACAAAGCTTTCAATGTTGATTATAAACTGAACCCTTTTAATTTTGGAAATCTGAAGATCAATTTCCTTTGTCTATATGTGGATGCCGTGCAATTACCTTTAAAAGCTTTACAACCGGATTTCAGAATTAAAAATTTGTACGTGGATTGTTATCATTCTTTATTTTCAAGGACAGGTGTGCACTTTTTCAATGAGAGTAACAACATCTCCCGAGAAGATTATCCAAAAGGTTTCTGTCTCTTTGCATTCGATTTAACTCATGATTTATCGGCTAACGAATGCTCGCACGGATATTTGATTAAAGGGGTCTGATAGTTCTACTTTGTAATGCCCCCTCGTGGTTCTTGGTCGGGCGACTTACCTTTCTGAAGATCTGGAATTTATGCAGCATATTCAGGATCAAAATTAAAAATGAAAAACAAATAAAAAGACTAACTTGATTAAATAATTAAGTGTTTATATTGATTTGACTTTTATTTAAAATAAAAAACATTAATTTAGTCAAAATCATACCAAAATGATATCATTCTAATCTTAATCATTACTTTAGAAAAATCTAAAAATTATAAGTAAATATATAAATAATAAATAAATAAATAAATGAATAAATATAGTAATAAAGTGTCAGATCCGGGATGCCAGGAGTTGGGAAAACAATTGCATTTGTAAAAAATACAGCATTGTTTAATGCTAAGAATGCATTGGCATTTGCCTCTGCACATTTATTATAAAAATAAAAATCCATTTTTTATCGTAAATATTTACACAAGTTCACACATATCATATTATCAATAACAAAAAATTATAAATAAAAAAAAATTCTTTCTATTAATTAATCGTTGGAAACCAAGTAAATTTATTATATGAATAATTTAAGTTTTTTAATTTCTATCTCTCTCTCAATCATTCTCAGCTACTGCTTCATAAGTTGCAGTAGTGAGCTGATTCGTGCTCGAAGGTGCGCGGAGAGCTGAGCTCTCCTCTGTCACGCCCTTTTATATGCTCGGTTACGGCCAAGCGCAGCAGCCGGGCCTAGTAGAGGGAGAACTCAGTCCCTCACGCGCGCTCCCACTTGCTCAAAAACATGCTCACTCACACTCACCACGCGCTCTCCCCTCTCTTATTCATTCACATACTCGTTTGCTTCTCTTACATCCATTCTCTCTTTCGCTCGCAAACATCCATTCTCGCTTCACAAATGCGCGCGCATGTTTTCTTGCTCTTTCTCCTTCGCTCTCGTTCTTTCTCAGCTGCTGTGCTCGTACACTCTTTTTGTCTCTCTCGCTCTTTCTTGCTGGTACAGAACTGTGGGCAAAGAATATAAAAAAGTAGCAAAAAGCAGGGGCATTATAACTTTATCGACATATCCAAATTATATAGTTTTTTGACCATAAAAATAAATATATTGCGATATAAGCAAATCCAGGACATAGTTGCCCATCGTTATGATATACTCTACCTTCATACAAATATTTAAGTCATTAATGCAAAGAAGCAAAAAATGGCATTCATTTAAAATTTTTAAATTATATCTCATTCATCTGAAACTTTTATTCGAATTCAAAAAATTTCAATCAAATGCCATTTTTTTCTACGTTGCAATAATGACTTAAAAATTTGTCCCACCAGTCACTTGGACAAGGCGATAGAGATTGAGGACGATCACAGACAATTACAAAGGGCAGGACCTAAACCTTTATCAAAGAGACTGCGCAAAAAGTTTTTTTTGAAGAAGGTTACATTTGATCGATTGTTTGAATTGGAGGAATATATAATCGGTTTAAAGTAATCTAACAACAAAATAATGTATCTAATACAATAAATATAATTTTCATAGAATATTCAAATAATTGCAGGATAAATTACATTAAGAATAAAAGTCTACAAATGTATGAATAATTCAACCTGTTTAGAGTATCTATGTTATTATAGGGAAACAATTTGAAGTTCCAGAAAATTCCATAGATATAACAGCAATCGCAAAGCATATTTGCAAATAGTATCCCTTTTCAAAATATTTTATCTATGTAACACATGCACTATTTTCGCGTTTTACGATACCTAAAATGTGGGGCTAAAGTGAACGTTTGTGGATCAGCATGTCGCAGCAGGCGATAAAGTTCCTCTCTAAAATCATTATCGCCCTCTTTGGCGGGCAATAAAGATTTTACTTCAAAAATTTCAATCAAATGCCATTTTTTTCTACGTTGCAATAATGACTTAAAAATTTGTC
>JAPYZB010001167.1:0-15806 GCA_030522745.1 Eupelmus kiefferi | reverse complement strand
TTGATCTATCTAATACTTACATTAGGTAAAAGCTTTTTAGCACTCTTTTTGAAAGAAATTGTTTCTATTACAATATCTCCAAATGGAAATTTTGCCTGGATCTCTGAATATTCTTTAAATTTTTCTCTTTTTGGTTCAGTCATAAAATAAATTTTTGGATTCTCTGAAATTTTTCGCCACCATGATTTACGTTCTCTTTGTTTTCTATAGAATAAATCTTTAACCTATATACAGTTGTTAACTTAGCAATTCTATGGTGTATAGATTTAGACTTTGGAGGAAATAAGGATTGGTTCCATGTATTTTTAACTTCATCTATTTCAGCTATTCCAAATGGTACTGTATCAAGTCCAACATCTGCTAAATCTTTTAAATTTGATATCATTGTATTTGTAGGTAAAAGAAATGCATTGTATTTGGATTGTGTAACACATTGTCTTAACCATAATTCTTCTAAATTTCTACGTAATAGTATACCTTGGACACCATATGCAAAACCAAATTCCTTTAAATTCAAGAAAGTCGGACCCAGTGTTTTCAAAATCTGCTCCATTTTATCTACGAACTTTTTGGTATGTTACCTGGCGGAGCAACAAAATATTCATCCTCTAACACTTTAGCATTCTTTAGAATTTGATCTCTGCAATTGCCTTCAGTAACTTTATCCTCTCTAAGCTCTAGCCTTTCATTTTCCAAAACACTGTACATCGGTTTCACAGAAGGACTCAGCTGAACTTCTTTGAGCTTCTGCGCAAATCGAATAGCTGCTTCTAATCTTTGAATACCTCCTTCATTATCAAAATCAACCAAAGAAATTCTTTCTAATCTAGATATCGTTTCTTTGTCGATTTTTATGTCAACTGTACTTTCCTTGATCGCGGGATCCTCTTTGTGAAGTGGCCCTTTGGAATGAGCCAGAGAAGTTGCACTTCTCGTCTGCTTTAAAAAAGGTAAAAAAAAAGAACTACTTCTAAAATAACATTTTACAAAGTGACCCATTTAAACAATGTTTAATTTTACGTCTTCTTCTTCGATTGACAACCTCGTCTTTATAAATGTTACAGTAGAACTAATCGTGCTTGTTTTCCATTTTATTGCTAGGTTATATCCCTTCGCCGGTAATAAAAGTCACGTGTGCTCTGTGCAGCAACAATGGGTTGGCAAAGTAGAGAATACACCTATACACATACACACCCCCTTCGATTTTTAAATGCGGAATCTTGACTGCGAAGTTGAATGTTGATTGATCGCGAAGAATTTTTGACTACGGAAAATGTGGATATACTGTAAAATGGTGAGTCACGATAATCTTTTTTACGTTCGTGTTATGCTTATTTTTGCTTATAAATACTTGACTTAAAACTAGAATTAAGTTAAAAATTAGAAATAAAATATGCCGACTTTGGGATGACCGCTAATCACGGTCCCGCTAATCTATTTATATTTATAGTAAATCAATTTTCTTTTTTTTACTTCATTATACATCACGATTACAATACAAAAATCAAATATTTCTTTTGCTCGACTTTCATTGCTTTTATACACAATAAAGAAACAAAACGTTTTAATATTAATTCAAATAACGTTTTAATTCATGTAAGCACATATAGATATTCATATATGCACAGTGCCGAGTGCGTGCATTCGCATAGATCTCTCACGAATTTAATCTTGTAATCGCGCGTCGGCGGCATTTTATATGCAACTAACTTCAGGTGACAATTTAAGTTTGAGAAAACTGCTTATATGGACATTCGATGTTTTCAAACTTTAGCCGTCGATTGCACGAGGTAAGTGTCAAAATAGTAAAAACATGAACTCGACGATCTCATTAATTTTGGCGGACTTATCGCGAACGTTCGATGTAACCGGCATTTCGCTTCATCTGTTACGCCACCCACTCCTTTCTCGGTTGTTAACCTAAACGGTTGGATGTACAGAAGCGTCTTTCTTGATATATATAAGATAAGAGCTTTGTTTTGTTCCTGTAGATTTGACTTGTGCCATCCTTGATACTCAAGACAATATGAACAGTAAGTGACATTTTGCTATACATCTCACTGGAGATTTGTCTGTCGATACCTGGTATCCTTGAGCGAAAAGTACAAGTGGATACTACCATGGCTCTTAAAAATCGTCGAAACAAGCCAAGCCTAAAAATCCAAGTCTCAGAAGAAGCACCTGTACCTGTGTATGCTTATTTTATAATATTTTTTTCTGTCTCATAAATAGTGTTGATATGCTATTGTCTATTAATTGTATTATTGTTTTCGCAGAACTCCACCTAGGAATCTAGACAAAAGAACAACTATTACTATTGGAGATAAAACATTTGAAGTAGACGCTGATGATTTGGAGATGTTGTGTACCCTTGGGCGAGGAGCCTATGGAGTTGTTGACAAGATGAAACATAAACAAAGTGATACCGTCATGGCAGTCAAAGTAATTGTTTATATAACTTGAATTATTTATAGATATTTTTTAAAAAACATATATTGGAATATTTATATGACTTGAAACTACATAAATGTTATTGATATAAAATTTTATTTTAAGAATTTATAAAACAATTTGCATCTGTGAATTTTAAAAGTACTTATTTTTGTAGAGAATTACAGCTACGGTCAACACTCAAGAACAAAAACGTCTGTTAATGGACTTAGATATTTCAATGCGCAGTTCAGATTGCCCTTATACTGTACAGTTTTATGGAGCCCTGTTTAGAGAAGGTGATGTTTGGATCTGTATGGAGGTTATGGATATGAGTCTTGATAAGTTCTATACAAAAGTGTACAAACATAATCGCTCGATTCCCGAGGATATTTTAGGCAAAATAGCATTTGCTGTAAGTTTAAATAACTTGTAATGCATTTATCAATTTATTCTATAATTTGATAAATTTATTTTTTAAATATAATTTACAGGTAGTAAGTGCATTACATTACCTGTACTCACAGTTAAGAGTTATTCACAGGGATGTAAAACCTAGTAATATTTTAATTAATAGAAAAGGAGAGGTAAAGATCTGTGATTTTGGAATATCTGGTTACCTAGTTGATTCAGTTGCAAAAACAATTGATGCTGGATGTAAACCATATATGGCAGTGAGTTAAATTGCATTTAATATTGTTCTTTACTAATTTAATTTTGAAGGCCTTATTTATGTTTTATTTAATTTTATTTTATTTCTTAATTTTAGCCTGAAAGGATAGACCCAACAGGAAACCCTTCACATTATGACATTAGGTCAGATGTGTGGTCTCTGGGAATTTCTTTACTTGAACTTGCAACAGGAAAATTCCCTTATGAATCGTGGGGTACACCTTTTGAACAGTTAAAACAAGTAGTTAAAGATGAAGCCCCCAAGTTACCACCAAATCAATTTTCTTCAGATTTTGAAGATTTTATTAATAAGTGGTAAGATTTCTTATATTGATTATGTATTTACATATTTAGAGTATTTGTACAAATGCATTATATTCTTAAATATCTTTTTTACAGCTTAATGAAGAATTATACGGCACGGCCTAATTACAATCAGCTGCTAGAACTTCCTTTTATAACTGAACATGCTAAAACAGATATAAATGTAGCAGCTTTTGTTGCAGAAGTTTTAGATTTACCAGAAGCAGAGCAGTCTGCGTAGTGAAAATATTTAAAATAGTTCCTTTATGGAATTCTTATATTATTTTTTTTTATCTTCTAATTATAATTTTGCTAGGATTGCTACTGCCAAATTATTTATCTAGTGTCATTTTCTAATCAGGTATATATATATGAATATTTTATGACAAGCACAGCTTGATTTACTAATGTGATCAAAAGAGATTGAGCTAATCAAGCCTTAACTATTATTGTAAAAGAATAAAGTCATTGTTAGTATAAAATTCAAATTTATGTCATATATGTTTATCGTGATTTTTTTTATACATTGTACAACAATCATGTAACACCAATGGACTTTCAATAAACAAATAATTGAATCTCCTTGATTTATTTATATTTTTCTTTGAATAAATAAAAAATTTATATTTTATTCGATTTTTCAAATTTTAAAAAAACTGCGATGATTTTTTAAAGAATGATTATTCTTTGAATTAGACACCAAAAGCATTTGAGGACTTGTCTTTTTACCTGTAACATATTTGAAACTAACTGCTTGTGGCATAGTTTTTTGAAGAACTACTTGGTACCGTGCACTCATCTCTGGCATTCTAGTATATAAATTATTTTCTGATTTATAAGCGCTACGATATTTATGTTTTGTTTCAATTTCTGGTACTCTATATTTTTTAGATTGCAAAGAAAAAGATTTTGCATCCGATTTTTTGTTTCTATTTTGTGGCGAAACTGATGAAACAGATCCACGATTAGATGATGCTTTGCAACATTTGATAATGTTACGTAGAGTTTGTAATGAGTTTTTATATTTATTGCGTAAATAAATTTTTTCGATATCCAAATCTTCAGTTGACTGGGATCGCTTTGTACATTTCTTCTCCTGAAATATTATATTTTTTTTGGTTCTGTTTATAAAATTCGTTCTGTTTATAAAACTATTATCAACTTGACATTCTTGATCAAAACTTGATGTTGGATTGTCTTTAAAGCCAGGATTGATATTTTTCTTTAATTCATTCAACTGATTATTACTATTACTTTTAACTGAGTTTATTTTCACATTATCGAAGCTGGCTGATGATTTTTTATAATTTTTTTTGGAAGGACTAACAGTTTTCTTTTTCGGAATATTTTTCGGAAATTCTAGTCTCGGTGGGTACTTATTTGATTTCTTATTTAATATACTCCCGCCGATGTCCAGTGTTGGTGAAATCAATTTATTCGTAGTGGAGCCTCTGTCACCATCTACTAGCAAACTACACGAATTTTCCGTTTCAGAATAAGCTGATAACGTAGTATCACTTGAAGAGTTGGATGCTTTTTCAATTTCTACATGTTTAGATTCCGTTTCTTTTGTCTTTTTATTGCCTCTGGCCAATGCAAATACAGATTCTTGCATATTTCTGATAAAGGAAAGTTGTCCCCACATTGGCAGATTTCTTACATTTTGTATAACTCTGGTTTGCATTTCGTCTTCTTCGATACTAATTTGTTTAAGTTCTGCATTGTCTGCATATACACTTAACATATTAGAATGATCAGAGTTATGAGCTAAATTTTTATTTAAGCTATTTTGTAGATTACTAATTGTTTTGTCCATTTTATTTTCTTTTAAAGTTTCATTTTTGTCTTGGGTTTTTGAGTCGCTCCGTTTTTCTTCTGATAATCCAATAGGTAAAAATGATTTTGAGGTATGTCTTTTAAAAAAATAATTATCTTGTAAATTGTAATACGGTTTGTTGTTGTTGTTGAGCAAATTGTGTAAATCCGTGGATGAATAAAAGGTGCTCGGTCCCGATCGTTCTACATTGATGTTTAATGCCCAGCCATGATATATTTCTCTGTAGAACTTAAGTAATCTCGTAATTTTATTCACATGATCCAATTTATCTTCCGGGTGTGCTAAAGCTAACGTTCTTAGAGAAAAGTGTAGATCAATCAGATTTTGATCTAAATTTACTTCCGCGTTTTGGATTTCTGATGTACTTCTGCAAACGGCTATCAAAATAAAAAGGTAGAGGAAGATTAAAATTTAAGAATTGAATACATTTTTTAAACAATACAAAGAGCTATTAAATTTAAAAAATTATGGACCAATTTTTTGTTTGCTAGGTGTAAAATTTTTAATTTGCATAATTAAAAAATGATTAATAAAATTATTTAAGTAAATTATTTTCAATACAAGCATGAAAAAATAGAAATAAATTTTAAAACTTACTAATTTGTTTTAGTTATTTTCATTTTATTTACCTAATTTTTCTCAAATTTCAAAAAAAATTTTAAAACAAAATAAACTGTACCTGAGTTATTTGATGGTGTCATAGTAAATTTATTGGAAAGGTCATCCAATTTGAGAATAAAAAATTCAAGTGCTGATTTGAAAAACTTTTCTTCTTTTCGTAAATTCTCATTTTCCATCTTTATTTTCTCAAGTAATTGTCTCTGCTCAATGACGAATTGATGCGATTTATCAAGCGATTTTTTCAAATCAGATTTTTCTCGATTTAGTCGTTGTATTAAACGGTGAGACCTCATGTTGGCTAGGAGCAATCTTTTTGTAATTAATAGCTCCTCTTTTTGAAATTCTTTATTTCCCTTTTTACAAATAATTTTTGATTTTTCATTTTTTGGTTGAAGCGTTTTCGTGGTATTCAACGCATTAAATAAATTTAGCTTTAGTATTTTTAAAGTTAAAAATTCAAGTCTTGCATTGTGATTTTGGAGTTTTGCTTTAAAGTTATCATAATCATTCCAAAGTATTAAGGGCGCATTCTGAAAATATGTTTGTAAAGTACATAGATGTAAATATACTTTTTTGTAATAATCAATTTAATAATCTTCGCTTACTTCAACAAGGTTATTTTTTTTCGTTTCATCTTCATCGTGTATTTCTGTAATTTCAACAGTCATTTCAAAAATTTACAATTTTCTGAAATATTTAAAATATTATTCATCAACTAAAAATTTAATACGCCCTCATGTTTCTATAAATTATTAATTAGAGTTTCCAAACAATAAATTTAATTCATTTTTTTAAAAACCGCTAAACTGTACCAAAACGTTTAACTGAAACAAATAAAAGCCGCAATGTTTTGATTGTGAATTACGACTAAGTTCAATTTGAAAAAAATCAAAACATTGAAAAAATTTGCAATATTTATTTTGCAAAAGAATCCAAATTCAAAGTTAAAATGGTCAGAAGGGAAAGTAAAAAGGACAACGTCTCTAAAGCTGAAAAGATAATTTTCGATCCACCTCTAACGCCTCGCTATTTTCCAGGCGAGGTATTAAATCAGTTTTATTTGTTGTAAATCGCGCATTGGTTATCTCGATTATTAGTAAACCAAAAAAAAATGTAATCAATGATCCCATGTAATTATAAATTATATTGCTCGAATTCAGGTTGATGAGCGATTAATAAAGGTGGATTTTGAGTGCTACAAAAAACATCGCATCCATATAGCTACTGGGATCAAACCTAAGATCGACAACAAACCACCTGCGTTCCATGTTGAAACTTATTACGATCCGAATAAATTAAACCACGATGCGCGGAGGGCTAGAATGAGTTACAAGCAAAACTTGGAGCTTGGGGAGAAAATTAATACAATTTTCAGAGTTGGAGTAAGCGACAAAATATAATCACTTACTGTTTTATTTTTTATAAAAGTAATCGCTTGTTTGCTTTTATTAATAAACTTGCGATTAATTAGCCAACAATTTCCTTTCTAATATTTTTAATATAAGGAAGATCTATCGTGTAATACAATTTTAACATAAATTTAAATTATTAATATTTATAATAATAATATTGTCTGAAATTTTTAATGCAGGGAAAAGTGGATTGCTGGAACTTCAAAGACAAAAAATACTGCACCAAACAGAGAGAATTAAAGTACCAAAATAAGCAAATTAGGAACTTCAACCTACAGGTATATCGGAAGCTAAAAGCTAACTCGCTTAAACCTAGTCAATTCGCTCCGCAAGTGATGGCAAAAGAGTGGAAAAGATTAAAAGCTCTGATAGAATATAAATCAAGGTACTCCCCGTCAATTCGATTAAACTCACTCAAATGACCTATTTCACAAAAACTTAAACCTCAGGTTCCCCTGGTTCAAAGAAGTACGCAAATATCCATCCGTCACCGAGTTCGCAACGGCACCTCGAGACAGTAAAAGCGTGCGTCGCACAAAATGCTTTTTCGATCTCGAGCTCACCCATAGCAAAACGCCCCTGGGCAGAATAATATTTCAGCTTTACAACGACTATGTACCCTTGACTTGCGCTAATTTCGAAGCTTTCTGCCGAGGGCATAACGGCTTATCTTACAAGTAACGTAGTATATTCAGTATTCGTCGTTTTAAGATTCATCAAAAAGTTAAAGAGCTTGTATATGTATTTTCCTAGGGGAACACCGTTTCATCGTATATTATCAAACTACTGGTGCCAAGGCGGCGACGTAACCAAGTTCAATGGAACAGGTGGTGCCTCGATCTACGAGGAGCCGCTGCCTGATGAGAATTTCACGCTGCGTCATACCTGTCCGGGTGTCCTGACTACCTGCAATGATGATAAGAACCTGGCCGACTCCAAGTTTAACTTGACTTTTCAGCCGCTGAAGACGATGGACGGGAGGAGGGTGGTTTTCGGAAAGGTCATCAAAGGGACCCAGAGTTTGTTCAAAGTGTGTAAAATTATGTATTTTTTGATTTTTTTATACCGAAGTATTAAGGAAACGATTGAGAATCGGTTTTAAAATTTTAGATCGAAGGATTTGGTACCAAGTTCGGTAATCCGATACGCAGGGTGATAGTTTCGAATTGCGGGATTCTGAAAGATGCCAGCTCGTCTCAGAGTAGACCGTCCATTGCCAAGAGGAGGGCTTCTAAACGGAGCGATAATAATAAGGATAAAACGTCCGTTCAGAAAGCTAGTGCTGATGAATAAAATGTTTTTAGCATTGTTGGGAATTAAAAATTATGGTGAATTGTGTAAATAAGGATGTACATACATATAGTAAATATGTAGGTTACAATTGGTAGTTCATTGGTAGATACGTTTTAACGTAGATACAATTTAACGTTGCTTGGAACCTTTGTTAGTGGGCGGATCCTGTAACCTATAATAAATATAAGTAAGGGAGATCGCAGCAAATTTTAGAAACCTTATTTTTATTTAATAAATGTTTATAAAAATTAGATAAAATAGTATTCCCAGTATGTAGAAATGATTATGTATACACATTATTTTTTAATAAAAGAAAATTGATTTGTTCGAATTAGCTCCAAAGCTGAAATATATTATATAAATGGAATAATTAACGGGTCAAATATATATATATTTTTTCCTATTGCCAATTATTGTTGCTTATTTCTTATCTATTTATTGTTAAAAATAACTTATTTTTATAAAAATTTAAATTTATTTATAGAAATAATAATTATTTTTATTTTTTATTATGATAAACTAACAGTTACATTGGTAAACTAACGTTTGGCGCTGAACTACTTAAAATTATTAATTATTACTTCTAACTTCTTTTATATTTTTTTATTTTATTTTAGATCAGAGACTATTTTAGAGTTTTATATTTTACTTTAATCCCCTCTTTAAGTCCTTTTATTCAATTTTATTTTTCTAAATTACAAGATTTTTATTTTGTATTTATTATTTTTATCATTACTTTTTCAATAATGTGTTAATAATGATCGTTTTACATTAAATTTTTTATTAATTAAATAACATTTTATGTAATAATATACACGATAAATTTAAAAATCATGTTTTGTTGGATTTAAAAAATATTGCTACGTAATCGGATGTTGATTCACACCGAAAGTTTATAATTTATATCGTGTAAGACATTAATTTTGCAAAATTATTGTACTTTAATAAATGTTATAATGAAAATTTATGCAATTTGTACACATAATACATTATCTTATCGTTCTGCTATGTAATGACAGTATGTGTCATAACTGCATTCATAAATTCGGTAAATTTGATATTTACCGGAATCGTAACAGGGGATTAGAATAAATGAGACGCCGACATTTAGAAGTATATTAATACGCTGCTAGAACAAGTAGTTAAGTCAATATTACTTGGACCTTCCAGGTGAAACAATCGATGCCAGTAGTTGTCAAGAACGGCTTTCTTAATATTCATTGGTACAGCTATTGTTATGTAAGTTAGATTTAGTTGTTTGAATATAATGAATTAGAATGGAGTATAAGTGTTAGTGATAGGCTTAGTGCAAAACGTCGTTGGGAGTTAAATAAATATTATAAAAAAGAAAACTGTTGATAGGTATTGCTTTCAATTATTAGAATAAATGTAATAAAACATTTTTGTTTATTAAGGGCAAGATCAACAAAAATAACTTAAATAATTAAACAAATAGCAATAATTCAAAATAGTGTTATAAGAAATTTTTCATAAATCTCTTGAGTGAATCCGCTTTAAAATAATTTTTACGAAAGATCCATAGAAAACCGAAAGTTTTTTCACAAGTTATCAATTATTATCTATCAATAACATCATACAAATAAGATAAATACGCACTACACACTTACTCCCTCAACACACACACAAACAATAAAAACAGCAACAAAACAGCTCAGCACTAATTCCCAACCAAAACCCAGCCCACCGGACCCACCCCCCAAAACTCTCGAAACCCCATTCGAAAATCCGCGCCTACCCGAGCCATCCGCAGCAATGTTCAGCTCGCAGCTGAGCTCCCGCTCAACGGCGCGCTCGTCGGCTGACATTGGCCGCTTGGCTACCCCCACCCCTCGGGGTCTATAAAATGCTAGTGCCAGCTACCTCTGTTTGGTAGTCTTCCGTGGCCGACGGAGCCCGGGGGAAACGAGCCAGCCACACGGCCAGTCAAAGATGGCGGAGACGCTGGCCGTGCGACTACCGCCGCTCGCTCGTCACTCGTATTTTTTCAGCGCGTCGCGCGGCCAAAGATAAACCTGAAAAGCCTGCGACTCTCTCTCATAACGATGATGCTGCGAAAGATCGACCGGACCAAGGACTGAGCTGCTTCGTGCTCCGTAGCGAGCACAGGTGAGTGTCTCCTCTCCGACGAGTTGCTGCAGTTGTACTTTATACTGCTTATACACGAGCTCGCGCGCGCGCCCGCACACATACACATCACACACCCGTTTTTGCCGCGCGGGCATGTGCCGAGTTTTGCGAGAGGGAATGACGAGCCTGGTTCCTATAGCCGGCGCCTGCTTTTCTCTCCCTGGGTTTTTGCGTTGCTTGGCTGGCTGCTGGGTTGGGTTGATGCTGCTGGGCTGGATGAGTCGTTGCTTTAGTTAATGCTGATGGGCAAGGTGATTGTACACTTGGCCCTTGGCTTGACTGTATACCTGTACGTGCTTTGGAGCAGTGCATGATCTTGTTTGTGTGTCGATGAGTGTGCAGTGGGGTTGTGCTCGTGTTGAGGGGTCGAGGAACTTAATGTAAATATTGTGCTTTTATCCTATGGTAAAGAACCCTCTCTTGCTGCTCCGGTCTATGCTTATTTCTACCTTTTTATGTCAAGCTTTTAGTGGGAGTTCTGCTTGGCTGCATGTAATAGATTGTTACATTGATATCATTTGTTTGAGCTAAGATTTGGGCCAAGTTACTACTATCAGAAGTAACTTATCAAGATTGATACTGTTAGGTTGTCATTGCTCCTAGTTTTGTTTATTAAAAATTTATATTTTATGTTAATTCATCTCATGTTATATTGGGGAGAAACTACATATTGCAGAAGTAGATTTTCTGATGCTTAAGATACTGAGATACAGATTTTTAAATCTGTATATTGTAATAAAGATTTTGTTGCTTTCAATACCAGTGCTTATAATTGGATTCATATATTTTTACAGGCAACGTTGTCAAAATGACCACCGAATATTCAAGAAATGTTTTAAAATTGGTGGTAGCTCAAATATGTCAAACCATCGGTTGGCATTCTATCAATTCCACACCGCTGGAATTTATGGTTGATCTTATGCAGGAATATATTTTACAACTTTCAAAACTTACTCAACAATATGCCCAAGTTTGTAAGTGTCTTTATAAAATAGTATATATAATTAAATGCAGAGCTCAAAATATTCAAAATTTAGAAATATTAGGTTTTAAAATTATGATTACAAATTGGAAGCTAAAATATAAATTTTAATTATAATATATTTACTTAAAATTTAGTTCATTTATATTTAATTGAAAAATAATCAAATATTTCTGTATTTCATTCACAAAAACTAAATTAAAAAATGAAGCAAAAGTACTTCCTGCAATTTCACTTTTCATTTTTATTTTTCACTTCTGATGCATGAAACTCATGAATTTTTTAATTTCATATTCTTATATGTTACTAAATTATGTTTTAAAAATTTCATATTATTAGATGCTAGTTTAATAATACACTTCAAAATCAAGCATTGGCTTTAAATTTAAATAGTTTAAATCTGTTATTTCAAAATTTTGTATATTCTGAAACACAAACTTTTACACCTCTTAATGTTTCATGATTTTGTTTGTAGTAGGAAGATGTGAAGCCAATTTAGATGACTTAGGCTTAGCTTTTCGGCACATGAATATTGATTTGCAAGAATTAGCAGAGTATGTTAAAAATGTTGATGCTGTACCCTGTGCTCTTCTTGTACCAAAATTACCTATCTGCAGAGAAAGTCATCTTAATTTTTTAAAGCCAGGTAGTCGAGAAGTAATCACTCGACCTGTACATGTTCATGAACATCTACCTGCTATGTATCCTGGTAATGAAGGTAATAATTTATCTATATCAACTAAATATTATTTTTTGGAAATTCTAATTTTTAAACCTAATAAGTATTTTCTTATTTTTGTAGAAGAATATCAATCAGAAACTGGAGAAACAGAAGTAGTAAATACAGCAACAGTGAGTGAACCTGCAAATGTTTCTGAAGATGACACTATTGAGATTAATAATGCAGTTACCGCAAATGGAGTTCAAAGTGATGAAAATGCAAATAAAGCAGCACAAGCTCAGGCTGTATTTAAGCGACCAGGGGATCCCATTTCTTTTGATGGGCCTGTAGTGAAACGGGCAAAAATAACTGAAGAGGGACGTCCCCTTCGCGAGATACATAGTGTGATAATGACAACATCTGGTTTTCTATCTACTGCACGAGAAGGAAAACTTCCAGAAGCAAGGACACCACAGCAAGCACGTGCTGAAACTCCTCCACCTCCTCCCACTTATCCTATGGTTCCACCTGAGGTCAAAGTTGAAAAGAAATTGAAGAAAATTCCTAAAAAGACTGTTTCAGAAGACGGTAAACCAGAAAATAAAGAAAACAAAAAGAAGAAAATTCCTAAGGATACACTGTTTCAACCAGATCAAATTAAGGAGGTTAAAGTTAAAAAATTGGCTGGAATGAAAGAACTAGCCAAATTGAAAGCTCTTAAACCTGGTAGCAAAGCATCTAGTCCAAACTTAGCAGGGCCTTCTAATGCTATTGGTAAAATACAAGGTAAATTAATCTATAGTTTTATGAAAAAAAGTAGATTACTAATTATCTTTTTTTTTCTACTAAATTTTTAATTAAATGTTTTAAAATAGGTAAAATACCTGGTGGTAGTCCAAAGCATGCAAAAAATCCAGGCTCTGCGGTTAAAGTGAAAACTGAAAAGTCAGTTGACCCTGTGCAAAACGCTGGAAATCCTTTGTTGGCTGATTGCAAGGAAGAGCCTGTTGACAAACTACCTATCGAACCTGATAAGCAGAAGCTTAATATTTTCAAGAAGATTTCCTCCAAGCCTAAAGAGGACAAAGATAAAGACTTATTGGACTCGCAACACAAATTAAAAGAGTTCGGTTCTCGCGAAAATTCGCCGAGCTTAACTTCGGAGGAAACTGAAAGATTTATCAAGCAAGAGGATAAAAAACCCATTGCACCCAGTCCGTTAGTGAATAATAACATAGTGCGAACGCCAGCTGTAGACGATAGTGTAACAGACATGATGAGCCCAGGCTCCGATGTTTACATGTTCGACGACATGTCGCCGCCAGGAACGCCGAGCACGCCGAAGACACCAGAGCTCAGCATGCCTAATGTGCCGCCAGAACAAAAGAAGAAGAAGAAGGAAAAGACTGGCAAGAAGAAGGAACCAAAGCTGAAAACTCCCAGAAATTCTATTAATCCAAAGAAGGTACTTTTTCTTATTACTTTTTCAGCTATCAATTGCAACAGTCAAATAGCGATTTGTTCGAATAATAATATCTTTTATTGCGTTATTAAACAATTAATTTGTTTTTTAGCCACGGTTATCGAACGACTCGGCCGAGCTGAACGTACTGGATCGACCGAAGACGCCGCAGGCTCCGGAGCAGCCTACGCCACCGATTCGCGATCCAGCCTTGCCCCCTACGTTACCCTTCCCCTTCTTCCCGCCGTTCCCGGCAGCGCCGGGACTTATACCACGGCCAATGTTCCCGCTGCCAATGCACAAGGGTATTCCGGGCATGGGGGTACCGCCGAATCCAGTAATGCCTGGTATGTTGCGACAGCGCTTCTTCAGGCCGAAGCTCGATATCAACAGGCCACTGGTACCACCCTCATTCATCGGCGACGTAGGCTTTCAGCCTCCAGCGCCGCCTGTCTTTCCTCTTAAACAGCAGCCCTTACCACCACAGCCGCCTATGGATATTGTTGTTAAACCGCCCAAGATGGTCAAAAATCCCGAGGAAATGTTACCGCCAAAATCTGCAGTGGGCACTTTTCTCGTGCCGGAGGTGCTGGCTCCGCCACCGGTAATAATCAATACCGCGTCTGTTCCGGCGCCACTTGTGCCTCCGACGATATCGCCCGTGATTCCCGCACCTCTACTCCCACCCAATTCATCCTTAACGAAGCCCTTCAAGCTCGAGAAGCCAGAGAAATCTGAAAAGGTAAATACTTTTTACGCGATCGATTGGTTGCTTTATATATTTACGTATAAGTTAATACTTAAAGAAAATATACATAAAAAATTCATAATATTTTCTATCTAATTTGTTTAGAGTTATTTATATCGTAGTTTAAATATTTATTTAACTTTATTCACAATATCATTAAAAATAATTTTTTTTTCGTATATCGTAAAAAGTGTATGCGAAAAAGCAGGATAAAATATTTGTTTTTATTTGATAAATCGCAATTATTGAAAGCATCTGTGGTCTACTTACTTTTTATTTACATACTTTTTATTGCAGAAATCAAAAGAACACAAAAAGGAGAAGAAAGACAAATTGAAAAAGAAGAAAGAAAAGAAAGAAAAACACAAGGAAAAAGGGGAAAAGATTAAAGAGAAGAAAGATAAGAGCGAGAAGAAGGAGAAATTAGAAAAAATAAAAGAAAAGAAGGAAAAGAAAGAAAAACGAAAAGAAAAAGAAGCAAACAAAAAATTAGTAAGTACTTATGGATATTTAATTTTTATTACGTGTTACTTTTTTTTTTAAATACACATAAAATTACCGTATATTTTTCTTCAAAAATGCTTAAAGATTTATTTTGATTTTATTTTCAGAAGGAAGAGAAAATTATCGAAAGTGTTCCGAAGATTACTCTTAAACTAGGACCAGCTGGAGGCTCGCCGCGACCGCCCACACCTGATAGTGCCTTAATGAAAAAAATGTATGATCAACTAAACAATTTATTTTTTAAATTTATCATTTGGAATCAATTTTTAATCATTGTTGTAAATATTATTTTTATTGATAATTTTATTAAATTATTAAAAATTTCATTACAGAACGATAAAACCACCGAAGAAACCAGAGGATGAAGTGAAACGAGAACCAACGCCGGAGCTGGCAAGGATTTCGGCCTTGGTGACGCGGCCACCTAAACAGAAGTCGACAAGTAAGAAAGCGGAGCAGTCCCTCTTAGAGGCGTACAACGCTCTGCCCTCGGAAGCTTCTCTCTCTAGCGCGACACTTGTTCCTCCCTTAAAGGCCAAGAAGCCTGTCTTTAAGACCTTGCCCCATAAACCACCCTCCCCTGTACCCTTCAACTCCCCCTTCCCCTCGAATTCCTACGAATCGCAGGAGAGTACACAGTACTGTTTTACGGTAAGTATTTCCTACGCGATGTATTTGGTTGTGAATTGCCAATGGAACTTTTTCATATGATTTTTTAAACGAGATTCGTTCC
>JAPYZB010001166.1:0-17890 GCA_030522745.1 Eupelmus kiefferi | reverse complement strand
TTTTAATATTCGATATTTTGACCTTTAGATAAAATATAGTAAGATTTTTAGATTTCTTTGATAAATTCAAAACGCACTTTCGACTCAAATGACAAAGTTGAAATGAACTTGTCGAAAAATTGCATTTTCGACTTTTTGCTTTTCTGCTAGGTGTTTCAAAATTGAGGTGTACTGTCGATTGTTTGATACCCACCCGTGTTCGTGGTACATGCAGTACTTACTGTAATACATCCATTAAATTCCACATTTTTTGCATAAAATACAAAAAAAAAATTTACTACTTTTTGATATGGAAAGCAGTCTTTTGTTAGATTCAAACTCATATTTCATTTATGAGTATTGAAAATAGATGATAGATGATTGACAATAAATGATAAATAATAGACGATTAAAGCAGTGAGTATAAAGTTCATTCTATTGCTCACTGATTTGAAAATGTTCACTATAACCCTGGCTTTCATGGCAGAAACTCATGCTTGTATTATATAAAGTAATTCTTATAGCGTGCTAATTGATTTTCATTTTTTAATACAATTCGATCTAAAGAAATATTAATATTCTCCTTCAGTCAAACACGAAGTATGGCGTTATTTACCTGGGAATAACATGCTCTACTCTTGCGTATATGTGCGACACAGCAAATCATGTCCGTGTCTGGCAGCTCACTGTCATTTTTTTCTTAAATTAATGAAGCAATATTTTGTCCTCGATATCAAGAAGAAGAGCCCTTATAGGAGAGAATGGGGCCAGATGAAACACGATTTATATTTTTATTTCATTTGTATATGCCTTAGAAAATTAGATTTGTGCCTGACGATTATTACACATATATATTAACAATGCTACGTTTTATCTACAGAATATCAAATATTACCCAAAACTCATTTAACTAGTTCATTATGTATAATTGAATGTCGGACTCTGCCTAACAATTAGCCCACTTTCTCCTATTAAATAATTAAAAATTGCATTCAGAAAAACAAATTTTCTGCGCATTCCTCTTGGGCTCACTTACACGCAAGGATCACATAACCAGAATTATTCCGTCGGCGTATAATATATATTTCAAGATTAAAGCTTTTGCATTTTTAATATAGTTATACGTAGTACAATACATAGTGAGAAAATACTTAAATTTAGAATATAGTGAACAACCTAACCTAGTGCAGTACATTGTATTATATTAACAGTAATACTGTCAACGTATTAACGTCCTATTGACCTTAGAATCGACAATCAAAGTACTGTTGAAATTTCCGATTACTGAAGCCTCCGTTATTTTATGAGAAAAGTGTAATAGATAATATTAAATTTTTATTATAATTAATTTTTTCTATTGAATTATAGATATATTGTATATCCATTATTAATAAACAGTAAGTTAAGATAAAATCGTCATTAATCTACTAATGACTTTAAATTATGGTTGAAGTTATAATAGAAGTTTCATTATTAGCCTTTTCAAATTCTGATAATTAATTATAGCCTATCGTAAGTCATACAAGTTTGAGCACTTAATTGTAGTTATCCGCGCATTTACAGTAAATAAAGGTTATTTGATGCTCAATACTGAATTAATGATCATATTCTATATGAAAATTTTCCATGAATGTATAACATTATTTCATGAAATCGTGTGAATCTCGTATAATATACCCTTTAATTTATTATGTAAAAAGTTACAAATTTAAACTACATGGTAACTTTTACATAGTGGAAAGCAATTTTTTATTATACTCCTCAATAAAGTCAATAGTTTATCACATTTAGTAATAAATAATAAATATTTCTCTTATTTCTGTTCAGTAAATGTCTAAAACAGATCATTTTGATGGAAATTGAGAATTGAATTTATACGAAACACAATATCGACACCTAGCTTGTAAATTACCGTAAACATAACGCATACCGAAATTCACGAGCTGAAAGGGCCCGTAACGGTCAAAGCACTTGACGCAACGGATCAGCAATAGAAGGGTTTTGTCTGTGACACTTGAATTATTTGCGGGCGCTTGCCCTACAGGACACGATGCTAACTCTCTCTCTCTCTCTCTCTCTCTCTCTCTCTCTCTCTCTCTCCCTTCCTCTGTCTCTCTCTCCTCTGTTCTCCTACAATACAAGAGAGGAGAAAGGGAAAATCGATATAATGCTGGGATGACACAAAGCAAGTAGCAATTGGTGATAATGCGTAAGGCTGTGGGTTATCGTTTTTGTACATATTCGTTCCAAATATAAGCTGTAAATTCCTACATATTTCATTAATATATCGCTCAATCTTTTATAATCTATTAAATATTTAATTTTTCGTACATTTACAAGACATTTGTAATAATAAAAATAGATTATTATTTTTTTTTTCGTACGTCATTATTCTCATCATCATTTTCATTATTCTTATACTCATTTACTTTGTTGTTTCCTTTGATCTACTTTAACAATAATTGATACAAATGAAAATAAAAATATTACGTACATATTAGATATAAATTTTTTTAAGCAACTTAAGCGACAGTATAATTAAATGCATGGATTTATTAAAATAGCGTAAAATTATAAAAAAGTATGGGTGTTGCTCATTTAGTAGTAAATAATGCAAAATTACATAAAACATCTTTATTTTCCGTTTGTTTCTAGGTATCCAGTAGTGAGTACTTCAGCGTGAGCTTCGAAGTAGGTGACGAAACATGTACCATAGACCGCGAAGAATTTCTACCTGCTACGAAGGGAACGTATCTTGTGTAAGTTAATATGAACTTTTCTTATTTGTATGCGATTTGTAAAAAATGAAAAGAAAAAGTATCAAAAATGCATGAGAACTCATATACAATTGTATAACCTTATAGGTTTAGAATAACTTACAAATTTTATAAAATTATTAAGTATAACATATTTATTATATTAATATAATATACAAGATGTGTGTGTGTGTGTGTGTGTGTGTGTGTGTGTGTGTGTTTGCGCGCGCGCCTGCAAGAGTGTGTGTGCATGTGTGTGCAATAATTATAAAGGCTTTTTGATGATTACGGCAATTTAAATTTAATAAAGTGTTTAATTAAACATTTAGTATGCAATAATCTTCATCGACATATAATTTGACGCTTTTAATCACCGGATTAATGCCACGAAGATGAAATAAAGAAGCACTAGCTCTCCTAATTTTACTGAACGTAATAAATTTACCAGCAAAGTAGTGCTAAAATAAACAAAATAAATAGATTCATTTTCTGCAACGATGCGGCTACTCTTTTTATCTCTAAAATGGGTCATCCTTCGTCGAAAGATGCACGACCTCCCATTGCCGTTGTCTATAGCGGAGTGACCGCGGGTACACATTGCTCTACACGTATAATTCAAAAGCTTCGACGTCCCTACGTTCACATAGTGACTTCAATTTTTCTTTTTAGATTGTTCATTCTCCTGCTTCTTGTGTATCGTTTTTCATTGAAAACGGCACTTTTCTTTTTATAAAATTTTTTGAGTATGATTTTTTTTATGTTACTATATTTTATTTAGTTAACTCGTGCTATAAAACTTTATTTTTCTTTTTACTAATCTTAATTCTCTTGAAATAAAAATGAAAAGAAAAATTAGATTAATTATAAAAATAATTAAAAAATAATGTTACCTACTTGATGGTATAAAAAATATAGCTGAAGTAACGCTGCTCAATCCATAAACCAGCAACTATCGATAAAGACTTAATCGAATAAAACTCCTAGAAATCCCCTTAAATCGCTAATAAAAAGTATCAATAATATTTCCTTCGTATATACGATCTCCTTCGGCTTTTTCTCAGCGCCGATTTTATCAACCTCACCATTCTCTCGCATTCCCGTACAAGCGCACTTGTGGGCTCTTTTATCCTCTGGTTCTGCAATTTTTCTTGAGAACAGTGAACGTCCCTCACGTTTTTGTTCATTCTCCACGTGCGACCGATATTATTCTAGTGAGAAAACCACGCGCCTCGTAATTCAAAGAATTGATTATTTTTTATAAAAGTTCATGAAATGTTTTTTACTGTAACCTATTGTTAAAACCGTTAAACCGTTAACCGTTAACCGTTTTGTTAACCGTTATTTTAATAAACAAAATCAATGTTTATTATTATTAAACATTTTATTGTTAATCTACTAACACTAAGATCCAGTTCAGCGTGACAAAATAAGTTTTATTCCCGACCCACCTGTAAAAGCCACTTTATTGGCCCAAAAAGCGGATCGAAAGTAGCACTTGATTCCCTATAAAACGGTTTTCGCAAACTTACTTTATTCCCTCATAACAGGGAATAAAGTGCTTTACTAAAAATTTGATATTAACTAACTCTATTCATATATTTCGGTGTTATTGACTGATTTTCGTGTAGGATATATGAACTTGTCTTGACTTTGTTGATATTACTTTTATTGCTGTAGCAACTTGTAAATATAAATTCCACAAACTGACAACAAGTAGCATCACCGCAGATGTAAGAGCTCAAACCACTACCAACGCCAACGTGTGCGGTGGGTTTAAAATATGATTTTCATGCACTTTTAATTTTTAAATTAACAAAGTGGTTTTACAGATGAGTCGGAAATAAAACATTATATGCAACTCGGAAATAAAGTCGATCATTCCCTCGGGTGTTTACTGCCCTCGCTTCGCTAGTGCAGTAAACTCACCCGCGGGAATAATCCTCGACTTTATTCCCTTGGTGCATAATGTACTATTAATCTACCTTCTTCGATAAATCATTAAATAAATTCAAAAACAATTTCCACTGAATCAAGATTTTAACGAATAATGCCCTACCTTATCATTATTGCATAATTTCGGAAAATATTTTTTATTAGCTTCTTTCTGCAGAACTAGTGTAAAAATAGATTTATATAGTATTTTGATTTGTATTTACGAGTAATTATTATCACGAAAAAAGTTTATTTTAACTTATTTTCCTGATGACATTTATATAACGGTTTGACGCCCACTACTCTAATAATATTTTAGTTTGCTGGAAATTGTTTTCTGTTTTATTTAAAAAATATTTTTTTAAGAAGATTATAGTACAAAAAATGATCCTACTATAACTTAACCCTTTCGTGCAAAAACAATTATGATCAAGTAAATGATATTTTTTCTCAAATAAAGTGTTTAATTATATTTGTTTTGAAACTACTTAAAAAACTGATACTAAAAAGAAACATATTACAACTGAAGCAATTCGAATAAAAAAGTTAATAATTAGAAAACATGATTTAATTTTATATTCTTAATGTGAGATTCTAAAAAACTGAAACATCTTAAATTGTAGACATTTTTCATTTCTTTTTTCCAATTACTATATTAATAATGTACCAAAAATTAAAATGTTCATAAATTTTAATAATTACTTACATAACATACTTTATCTATAACAAAAATCTGTCAGGCTAAGTAATATTTTTCAAATGCGGAAATATAAAAAAAAAATTTACCAACCATATTACTTCTTAGGGAGAATTTCCTCTTTAGAAATATCGTCTAAAAAAGAAAATGTCAGGTGTAGCTCGTGCCATGCATTAAAGGTCCTACGCGTCGGAGTAACGTTTAAAGTAAATATATCAACTTTGCTTTTAGCATGTTTAAAAGATACATAAGTGTTATTTTATGCCTCATAGCTGTCTCATATTGACGTCTCATAAAACTACTACAAAAATTAATATTCTGTTCTGCATAATTTTTATTTAAAATTTATGGTAAATATAAAACTAACTCTGCTATATTCTTAAAGAAATTTTATGCTATTAACTGAATCTTACTCATTTTTCTATTTTATCAATAATCGGTCGTTATTGCAGGAATTCCATAAAATTTATCACTTCACTTTGCAAGTGATTGATGGTGCCATAGATGGCGATTTCATATAAAAATCACCAGCTGTCTAGCACATATTCGTTTTACTACAGTCATATAAGATATGAATCTTGGATTAATAAATTCTTATCTGTTTTTGTGTTTATTTATAAGCCTAATTATCAAAATATAACTAATACTTAAAATTTTTTATTTATAAATAGGTTTATTGAATACAGATCTATCAAATATATATTCATTCACAAAATATTTTAAAATTGTTTTTACCCCAAGGTCATGGCTTGAATTGTTGAAAATTCAACTATTTGTTAAAGTTCAATTTGTTAAAGTTAATTGGTAAAATCAAGAATTATTAAATTGTCGCAATGCGGAAACCCGGTTACTTATTTTATTTTTAATTTTAAAATATCACGACATTTTCATTATTGAAACAATAACTTGTCGTCGACAAATTTTTCGAAAATCAGTAATTAAATGCGAAGAAATGGATTCTTAGATTTTTGATAATAAGTTTGACTCAACAACCACTTCTTATTATGGATATTGTTTAAACTTTGAAATATGTCTCATAATTAAAAAAAAAACTAGATTTTTAGATTTCAAGTTATTGATATTTTCAGCTTTATTTTAAGTAAATATTAAAATTAAATTAGCTAAAAACAAATGAAAGGTTATATCCTTTTTTCAGTTTTATTTTATTTTATAGATGTACAGATAATTTTTCTAGATTGAATGAAAAATGTTATAAAATAGCATTTATTTTTATATTTTCTTAAAATAATGCTAAAAACATCAAGAATTTGAGTTTTTTATAGTCTAAAATTCCTGCTTACTCCATTTTTAACAACTGAAAATATCATAAAGAGAACAATCTCTAACCTAAAGGTGGGATACTCTTTCTCTAAGTACACATAAAAAAGGGCATGAAAAAAATTACAATTTTTTCTAAATTACAAATTTTTTCTAATTTAGAGAATGAATTTTAATAAGTGTACAAAATTTAGTAAAAATTTATTCATTAAGTAATTTAGAAATTACGACGGGGTATAAAAAAAAAGGATCATAAACAAGCGGATATACACGCACACGCACATGCACATCTATATCTGACATACATTTTGCAAAACGTTTGTTTTGTCCCTTCTAGACACTAGGATTGATTTACAATGAAATTACAGAGTTTTAAAATGTTTTCTTAAACATTTAGCTAAATGAAAAAAAACGAAAAAGCCTATCTATTTTGTTTGCTTATTGAACAAATAATTTCACTTGTTTTAAATATACACTTACGTTACATTTTACAATAATTTATAATAAATATTTGATAGTTGATCAGCAAACCATCATATAAAAATAATGGCACGGAAAAAATGCCGCGTCCACAGAATACAAGCAAGAAGCTTTGCATTATATCAACACTGCACGTATACAGTATACCCGAAGACATTTTGCAAAATGCGCATAAAACTCGGAGACTCGTGAAATAGCCACCTATATACACGCCTCTTAACCCTTGCTACGACACTGTGACTTATGCAAATGGCAAAAAAGCCTTCTAGAAAATAAATTTTTTCGATCCTGAAAATGTGCACGTTTGAGTATGCAGTTTGAAGACAAAGCAACTATGTTCAACTTTATTATTTGCTTTAATTTATGAAGTATTTAATAAACCTAATACATTTTTATAAATGTTCAATAATATGTAATAAAAATGAATTATACTAGTAAAAGTTAAATAATTGGTTCTAAAATTGTGAAAAACGATAAACTTTCTCCCCGATACTTAATCCAGCTAAGTTTCCGGCATCGTTGATTTTTCCGTTATTACATTAAAATTCTTCTTGCTTATTTTTCTTACTGTATCTTGCATCAAATTAGTGAAGAATTTGTGAAGAAAATTTAATTAATCGTGCTAATTGTAAAAAATGAACTTATACTATACTTGAACAATTAAAAGTACTGGTAAATTATAATATTACTTAATATAAAATAAAGTTAAATAAATATTAACTTGTTTATTTATAGAAAAAGCAGTTTAAAAAGATATTACATTCTAGATTACAGATACTAATTAGCAGCAATTGATGAATTAAAGTTATAGCATAATTTTGTTAAGATAATTTTATTAAGTGGATACATACAGATAGGAAAAACTAATATGTATTCCAAAATCACGATCTACTTGTGCGGAGCTACTGCTTCGCCTTTTCCTTTTTTACACGGGCTTTTCTTGTTGAAGTTGAAAGATATAGCAAAAGACAGTATTTCAGCTTTCAAAACGCAAAATCCTTTGAAAGCTGCAAAGCAAAAAAACTGGGACTAAAAAGAGGCTAAATTATCACAAAAATATGTGGGAAATTTTCTTTAAAAATTTTGAAAATATAATGTAAATTTTCTAAAATTATATGTTAATCAATTTACACGAAACTTGATATTTTGTAAATCTAAAAGCAGAATCTATGTAATTCTATGACGACGATACACTCTCGGCTTTAAAATATGTCGCAGTCATCTTCAACGAGATCTAAATTGCTTGCAAGTAGGCTAAATGTCGTAAATCATGAAACTGAAAAGGATCTGAAAACGTAAGCTAAATATTCTATAAATAAAAGATTCCAAAATACTATTTCTTTATAAATAATACATTATTATGAAAACTGTAAAAACGTTTTTAATAAATATATTTTTATTAGAAATTGATTACACTTTATCCGCTAACTTACTAAGTAATGATCAGAAACTGCTCATAATATGGATGGCTCAGTGAAAAAGAATGTGACTTTTAAAAACGAACTTTCTTAGTGAAAAATGATTTTTATTCTGAAATTTTAATATTGCAGATTCGGCCATCCTTGCATTCTACACTATTCAAACATTATTTATGTAAATATATATTGATCTATAGAATTGAATGTTAATTAGTTGCTGCATTTTTTCAACAACATGTTAAAATGAGCTTTAAAAAACTAAATAAATAAATAGTGGATGATAAATGTAGAGTATAAATGAAACAATTAATTCTTTTTCATTTTAAAAATAAGTTTTAAAATATAATTTACCCATATTTCTTATATAATAATATATTAAGGAGAGAATGTGGTAAGTCTTTATAACCTATTAATTTATAATTCAATTTTCGAGGAGTAAAAATTTCATAGTTTCTTTTTGTCGAATTTTCGTATGTGAAAACATATTTTATTGAGTAAAGCTGCAAAACTTCGATAAGAAAGAAAAACCTTTTTGAAAGGAATTCAATTACGATAGTTCGCAGTAAGAATAGTGTATAAAAATTAAAAATTGTCAGATTCTTATTGTTTTTTTTAGCGATATTACACTCTTTATTGTGTACTAAAATAATAATTCAAATATAAACAAAGTTTTACAATCCAGATCGTGGTTTATATATTTACTTTTTGTCATTGACTATCTTTTATTTATTCTTTTCGATTGAAGTTAACAATGATGCCCACTTTGTTAAGTATTGTCTTTCGTACAATAAACTAAATTTAAGTATATATTTATATACTTATAAAAAATTTGTTTAAATTTTACAAGCAGGTTACAAAAAAAACATTTAAACACTTCATCTATTAGATCTAAAGTAGTTGTTTCCATCGATTAAAATAAATATTAAATAAATATTTATGCATCTATGTCTGTGGCTATATAATATCTGATATATAGATATATAATCATGTTAAAATGAAAGTGTCAAAATTGACATCTGTTTTTGTTCGATTAATAATAATAGATTGTCTAAGATTAATTCAGAAGTTAATCCTTGTATCTATTTTCTGAGTGTGATTAATATTTTATTGCTATTAACTTCTATTTTATTCTATTGCATTCTTCTCAAAAATATCCTTCACAGCTATCACCTTTAGTCAACCCCAAAAAATTTCTTTTCACTCTCCAAACCCAACTATTTCACGTCATTTTCAACAATTTAATTTTCAAATGCAAAAACACGTTAATCGATTCGCTAGTAGCTCACGCGTTATGTATCCTCAAAAACGGGGCGCAATCAGCCTTTTTGAGCTCGCTCAAAGCGAGCAAGATGGGCGCTATTTGCCTGTGTCTTTGTACCGCTGAAATAAGGAGAACGTCGCACGCAGCCTCGAAATGGCAAAAAGAACTAGAAGGAGAGCGCGCAGCGTAGAGACGCGTAATGAGAATTTTTCGAACGTGCGAAGAATTTTTCAAAGAGCGGCTGCCTGAAAGAGAGGCTGCATTATTCGAAGCACACAGATAAATTGGCGTTTGGAAAGCCGTCGTGCGTTTCTTTCAATGCACGGCGCCCCGGCTCATTGTGCGTCGCTTGAGATACGCCGAGCGCGCTTCATAAGACTTGCAGAGAGGAAGTAATTGCTCGAGATACGCTAACGATGCATTATTAGTGAAATGGGTTAGCTCAAACGCATTTTTTAAAATGATCGTTTAAATTTTTGATATTCGTTTATCGCTGTTTTATGCAAAGTAGTTCTGGTATTCTAATAAAAGTCATTATGAATATATTTATTATTAGAGCTGGAGATCAGAAAGATGCATTATTATGAAGGTTAATTACAATGAATGTTTATGTTTAATGTTTATGAATTCAAGAAAAAAATTTGAAAGATGAGGTCAGTAAATGTAGGTCAAATCGGTTGCTGCATAATAGAATTGCTTAAAACAGTAAACTATAAATTTTGAAGTAGATATGGTCGCCGTCTAGCCAGACACCTATTTAACACATTAGAGAACAATTCTTAATTGATGAACGACAACAAAAGAAAATTTAATTAGTCTAATAATAATTTAAATTAATACCAATAGCGCCCAAATAACAATTAATAATAATAATAATAATAATAATAATAATAATAATAATAATAATAATAATGATAATAACAACTTTTTAAATCATATGAAAATGAAAAATTACGAGCATCATCAATTTTGTTTAGTCTCTGTCTACCTCTGTCTCTGACTACAGTCCCCTTTCATTCCGACCTAAAAATAGCACCGTCGATTACAAGGCAAAAAGCGATTGTACCTAAAAGCGTCTCTCTAAAAAATCTCAAGCATAACGTTTAGATATGACGCACATATTCCCCGGCACATTCAATCTGCGATATCATTCCACGAAAATCATGTGCAAAACTCTTCCACGAGCTCGGGTTCATTAGCGAGCCACAAAAAAGTATACGATCGATCGAGCGACCATACCCCAAATTAGCGAGAACCAAATCATGCGGCAAAAATACAGATAAGGCATGACTATCGACGGGAAAAAAAAACGTGAAAGGGAGAAAAAATTGCGATCAATTGAAAAGATTTTGCTATGCGTATTTGTGTGCAGAAAGAAAGTAGTGGCGAGGGAAGAGGGGGCACGCACGTCACGAAGCGTGATTTATCGCGTTTTAATGTCGGCGGAAATTCAATAAACATGAAACGCGGACCAGCTGGGGCGCGCTCGCGTTAGGTATATATGTGTATGCAGGGCTGAGCACAGCTTTAAATCTAAGCGTTTTCTCGAGAATATGGAGTAAGTGACTGTGCGCGATAGCTTTAACGGAAATATAATTTTTGTTACGGATACGTTATTTTTCACTACTAGTATTACTATTGTTTATGGTCATTATGTCGTTTAGATTTTACTACATGAACCAAGTTTTTTTCATCTTTATATAAACGTATATTATAAAAACCTTTTGAATTTTTCAACGCGTATTAAATAGATCATTTTTTAACGAGTTTGGTACATTTGCTTTGCTTGTTTTACAAACATATATTACGAAAACCCCTGCACAGATCATAATTACCGTATATTATTTTTTAAAACTTAAAATTCAAAACGAAAACTGTCGTTTAGAGATTAAGCATTTGATTTCAAAGCGCACAAGTGAGAAAAAGTATTCTGAGTTTTACTTAGCGTACCAAAATGTAAATCATATTTTAGGGCTTTTTGAGTGAGTTGTTATACTGTCGTAAATGCTCTAGACTAAAAATAAAATGCTCGAGAAGAAGAGAAAAGAGTTTAATAACAACAACTCGCAATTTGCTCAATTAACCCCATTCTTTGGTACACTAAAAAACATTATTTTTGGAAAAATAACTGTATGAATATTTATGTGAGTATCCGTGCGATTATATGCATGTGCGCATATTTTTTTGCATGTACACGTATTTGTGTCTATTATACTCCTGCATCTCTGGATCTAGTAAACCGATTTTAAATTATTAATGTTTATTTTTTCGTTTCTTTTTTTATGTAAGACTAGATCATGCGGTCGCTACGCGGCCGGAGATTAGGTTAGCTACAGTTAGAGTTGTCAACAAAAGCAAATAAAAAAACAAAAGTACGCATCTTTTCAGCCAATCAGACAACGAATAAACTGTCAACAATAAAATACACATTAATTTTTTATGAAGAAAAATTGGCTCAAAGAAACAGTTTTTATAATTATTTCATGCTTATTAGGATTCGAATTATCTTTTGATTTTCAAGATTTATCGTGTCGGTTAGGATCTTTTCCCACGAGTTGTTAGTTCTGATGCAAAACGTCAATAATAGCACAACAAAATAACTATTTTTGTCTGTTTAGACAATAGATAAAAAAATTAAAAGTATAAAAATAAATAAAATTCAAAAAACTCTTTTTTTATCTATCAATTATAAGAAAAAAGTCTACTGCAAATGTAAAATATATGAGTTTCATTTTTTAATGTCCCTACTTGCAACTATATATTAAAATTTTAAACAAGCAGAAAGAGATTGTATATGATGCATTCAACCGGACGAATTTATATACTATATCTACGTCAAAAATTAATTCTAGAATCAAGTCAACGATAAATCATGCGGGTACGTAAAACATAAATTAGACAATATAAAATTCTTAAAAGTAGGTGATCACATCTGTGAACGGCAAATTCGGTATATTTCAAAAGTCGAATGAATACTAATGTCCGTGCGATAGATTCACGATGCTGGAATTAAACATTCTTTCGGTTTTTTATTTAGCTCTTGCTGTTTCCTATCTGACTGCAAAGCTAATGCGGGAATGGAAAGAGAAAAGGACTAGTTCAGCGAATGATCTAATTTAGAGCCGAATTCTCGCTCGGATGCTCGAGAAAAATGTGTCGGGCGTCAGTCGCACATTCTTTTTTCTTCTTTTTTTTCGAACGTTAGCAGCTTTTTTGTGACTTATTTTATCTTCTCTGCCTGTCGGGAAGTGCGACAAGCTCTGAGAATAATTTACGGGGTATCATTAAACGGCAATGAGCGAGAAAATTTATTTAAAAAAAGGGGCTGATGTAACTCTGCCTTGCATGATCGAATATAGTAATGTTAAAATAAAGACTTAGCCTAAATTTTAAAAGAGAGTTTATGTCAATTTAATTGTGTTTTGATTGACTAATTGAAGCCAAACAGTGCACTGAATATTGATCGAAATAAAAAGTTAACTTGAATTCTAAATGAAAGGATTATATATATATTTTTATATATGCAACTAAGTAAAAGAAAATGTATATATTAGTTATAAGTTTTACACTAGATTTAAAAAAATTTTATTTACTCTTACCTTTCCTTGAACTTTCCAAACACGTTTCATACTCGAAAATATTTTACATTAAATTACTCATCTTTAAAAAACTGAATATCCCTAAGTAAGCACACCTAATCAATAATAGAAATCCAATATGTTAGCACAGAATTTGTAAAATAAATATTTCCACGGGTTTTCGGCTTTTCGCATACTTCACCTATAAAAAAACGAGCAATTGCGCAGGTATATTTCGTTAATAACTTAGAGAGCTTCAGGAAAATTGAACATCAACTTCCCTCTAAAAGAGCTCTCCACTCTTAAAAAAAAATTGCGTGTGTACATTGCGCAACTCTAACGGAAACATCTCTCTATGAAACCTCTGAATCACATACACGTTCCCCCTTGAATAAACCCCACATACGTGAAAAGACTTGGGAAATCAGCTCGAATGTAGTTCCTTTTTAAAAAATAAGTTTTACACGTAAAAAGAGGCAAAAAGCTCTTGAACGCATTATCAGTTTTGCGTGCGCTTGCGCTGTAGCAAAGCCCGCTGACGTTTGGATCGCGTGCGTCTGTAATCCGATCTCGCTCCGCGCTTCATTTTTTTAACGACGAGCGAGATTTATCGGCTTGCGCTTGCTCCATTTTTCTTTCTCGCTCGTTGTGAAATCGGTCTTATCAGCGGCCCCGGCGTCATTGGTTTCCCTGCAGTTTGGATATTTTTCAGGGTCCGTGGCAATTTACAACGCGAGATCTCGTAAATTTCTTTCTTACGATGGTTGTTAATTGGTGGCCTCTTTTCTGATTAACCGGAGTGTTTTCGGTGAAAAAGTAGGCGGCTGCCTGGCTAGAAAAGTGAGGTTTAAATTCTTGTCAGAGCGAATTTATTAAGAGCGAAACGAAGATTTGTACATTGTTGGGAGGGTCAGGATACTGATTAAGATCGTTGATTTAGATTAAACTATAAAGGGTATTTGATGTTGTGAAAATTTACAAGATGGTGTAGTTATTTGTATTTTAAAAGGGCTCTAACGTAAATGCTTTTCACAGTATCTAGGTTAATCCGAACATTATTAACTTTGATGTGCAGGTATTACGACATAAATCCCATGCATTTTGGACAAGTACACTTGATTCTACATGCAGGGGCCCAAGTAAATCATTCCTCGTTTACGGCTAATCCATCAATTATAGAATGCACCTAAAGTGCTTTGTCTGTTGGGTGTAGTCTGTTTAGAAGGTAATCTTGTAGCAAGGAGTATCCTTGAGTATGGCGGCTTTTACTGGAAATTTTATAGCTTGACCATTAATACGAGATTCCGATACAATAGGCCGATAACCTTGCCTCATTCGCTGTTATAGCTTATAACCATTGTTAAGAGCTAAGACTTGGGCATTGTTATAAGTTAAGTCCTTATAGTAATAAGTTTAAACTGCTGAAACTTGCTAAATTACTAGTATTTTGATAATAATATAAAAATAGACATTATTTTCATAATCAGTGATTAGAAACCACTTTTTAATTTTATGCAATTTTGAAAAATATGTTTCATAGTACGTATCCGCAAATCTGAAAATTTAGTCTTCATTTTCTCTCTATAAAAAACTTGTAAACTTATTAAAATAAGTAGTATGAACATAAAATCGAATTAGGTTATAGTAAAAAACTTTAATAATAATCCATAATCTAATTATAAATCTAATAATTTAATTATCGATAAATTACCAGTAAGAATCCTAAATAATTATCCCACAAAACATTCGCACACTTTCCTCCAAAACGACGTCGTAACGCTCCGTAATATCCAAAACTATCTGCTCGATTCGCTCTCAGCTGTTAAAAAATAATAAACTCCCGCGATTTCCTCAGCGCTTGAATTGCTCCCGAATGCTGAAATTCCTCGCCGGTCGGCGTGAAAATAACGCGAAACTTTGCGTGCGCGCGCGCGCGCGCTCAAATTAAGCGGCGCGCAGTTTCATATTCCATTGCTCTCGCAAGCCCCCGGGGCGATTTAATTCGTATTGTTTGTTGCCGGGCGCGCTCGCAGCGGCTTGTATTGCTTCGTCCGCTATCCTGCTTCGCACTTTAATTACTGCGAGCAGGCCGTTCGTTTCCGCTGCTGGAAATCGGCGAGAGAACGAATATGATTTCGCTCGATGCAAGAAAGTTTTTGGGCACTGCCGACTGCCTACGGCTTTTGGAAAATTGTTGGCTTAGCGTTGGGTAAATTTGCTTTATTTTTTGTGATTACTTTTGTTAATTTATTTTTAAATTTGGATGGATGCTTGAAACGTTAATTTTGTTAAGCTTAGGTATAATTAAATAGTTTTTTAATTCTATGTTTTTTTCATAGAATATTTATTTTACTCGTATATAAATATCGTAAAAAAATACATTTTAGTTTTGAAGATTTTTAATTACTCGTAAGAAGCTAAGACATTTTTAACAAACCTAATGTCACTGTTTATTATTCAAATTTTTCTGTTATAATTAAATATTTTTAAAAACAAACATACTTGCGACTAAGGAAGTTTAAACCCTATAAAAGTGGTATTACAAAAACAAATTCATTCCAATTCAATAATCCTGTAATTCGTGTAACCTGTCCTGAAAAGCAATTTTGGCCGATAAAATTTCAAAACAATTATAAGCATCCGGTATAATCATAATTTTCATGAAAATTGACAAACGAAATACAAGACTATACGAGAATGCAACAACAATGAATTAAACAACGTCGTAATCGTTTAGCGATCATTGAACAATAGACTTTATCTTCTGCGTTGGTTTACGTTACGTATTACAACGTGTTAACAGAGGATTTTGAAGGGCTTTTAAAAGCTTTTTATGACCTTCTGGCATTCATATTTGTTTTCCTTTTTCGTGCGTGCGGCCAAAAGCAAGCTGCAAAGCTTTGGAGCTTTTGAGGCTTTTAATAAAATCTCTTAGAGAGCGACGAAGGCTATTGGAGTTATTTTAAAATAAGTTTTTGATATACAAGAGTAAAAAACTTTATTAATTAAATTGAATAAATAAACTCTTTGAAGAGACTTGCATTTCATTAAATTTTTTATATTTTTATATTGAATCTTTTTCATCTGATTTGTAAGTAAATTAAAAATCCAATACTATTATTGACAAATATAAAATGTGACATTAAATATCAAAGTTATTTATTTGCTTCATTAAAATTCAATTATAAATAATAATTGTATCAGTATAAAAATAAAAATAAAAATAAAAAAGGAATAAAACATATCATCAATATAAAAATGTTTTTATTTCAAGTATTACTTTACGATTATTTTAAATTGACATTTGAGGGTGTAACTTTGAAATTTATTCATAAGGCTATAAAAAATTGAATTCAACACAATAACAGTAAAAATGAATAATGCATTTAATTTTCAACCACATATCTGCAAATGTTAAAAAGTTTTTATAATCCAGCACTCCGGGACCACACTGTCAGAAAAAACGAATACTATAAAGTCTATTAAAATAAAGTCTACATGAAAGTGAGTTGAAGAAAAAAATAGAGCCGGAAGAAAGAACAAAGACTGCGATAATTTAGCTGAGGGGTATTAAAGCCACGGTAGCTAGAAATCGCGTAGTCAAGCGTGAATGCGAGTTAGGATTCGTTTCATTATCGTTGCAGCTCCCACAGTAAATAATTGAGGTCAGATCCGCTATACGCGTAAGCTCATACGTCCAAAGACTGGTATTATTGAAATAAAAATAAATAACATTTGACGATTAACCAAACTTTAATGGCTTATTTTATAAATCTCAACAAAAAGTTGGTGATCATTTTAAGCTTTTTCCAATGTTGCTTAAAAATTTGATTTGAAATTAGTAAATTATTCTTAAAATTGCCAAAGAGCTCTAAGTAGGTAATGTATAATGTCTAGAAAAAGTTATTATTAGTATCAAAGCCTACAGGAGATGATTTCAGCTTAAAAGTTAGTAATTTTAAAGTGGCTTGGCCTTCATGATGACAAGTATGGTTTTAAGGAACTTTTTGATAAGTCCCGTTAATTAATTGTTGGTTCGGGTATAGCGGAAAATTTGAGCTTCGTGGAGTTAGAAACTTTAATAATTGACTTAGGGCGAATGAATGATTATAAATTCTAATTAACGCTACTGAATTTTGAACAGTTACTACAATTCAAAATTGTCAACTTTTCGAAATAATGATGTACCTTTCAATAAACGGAATTTACATATAATTATACTGAAATTATTGAAATGAGTAACGGTTTATACAATGACTTTTTTTTATATTATTCCCATTATTATTCATAAATTAATTAAAGGGTGCAGCTGCGCCTTCCATGGCACTTTTTTCATACACGCATACTAGTGTCTTTTCTAACAACTGATGATTACTTTTTTCAAAAATACCAAAATTTCCATTATAATAAGTAGTAGATATTTATATACAAAAAATTATAACCAAAACTAATTTTTTCAGGGAGGTGTTAAGTGCAGCCTGTGAGCGACGAGGCATCGATTTGTCACGCGT
>JAPYZB010001165.1:0-16005 GCA_030522745.1 Eupelmus kiefferi | reverse complement strand
GGGGCTACTTCGATGATGCGAAAATGACGGCCTTTGATAAAAAAAAGAGGCCACGTGATTTGCCTGCAACACAAGTAAAATTTTCATTATTTATTTGATACATCTATTTTTATTTTTTATTACAAAAACTATTATTCTAATTAGGAACAATCTGTATTGATCAATGTCTATTTGTAATTTCTTATTCGCTTTTACTTATTTATTTTATTTTATGTTTTTTTTTATTTCTTGATAAAACTAATTCCAAATTAAAACTGTTAAAAACTTTACTATTTAAACAAAATGTTAGTACAAACAATATTGATCATTTCTGAAACTAATTAAAAAACATGATGCTCCAATTTATTTCTTAAAAGATGTACATATTATAATTAACTTTTTAAGATATTACTCTATTACTTTTCAAAATTTTTTTTAAATAAAATATTCAAAACAATAACAATTTTTAAACCGTTTTTTCATTATATTTGACGTTTGATATTTTAACCGAAATACGTCTATTACACGAATGTATAATAGTGTGAATACTTCATAGATATTCTGATGCAGACCGCATGGGCTTTGTTACAAGCCAATCTATCACGAGCATTACAGATCACTTCATCAGAAAACATCTGTAACTGATGCCCTTTCTATAACTGTAAATCTAGTTTTTTATAACGCTTTTGATTAACTGATAGTTTGTTTAATTTTATTGTACAATTGTAGAATCTAGTTTTCAAAATAAGAACAATAATGTGCATATAATTACGTACTTTAATTAATAAAGTGTAATTCTAATATTTTTAGTTTCTATAACGTTTATTTTATCTTTTTATTTTTTATCTTATCATTTTCATATAATATTGTGGGACAAAACTTTTGAGCGTTCTGATATAAATTAAGAAAAAGAAGATTCCTAAATGTAGCTTTTTCACCGTCTACGTAAATAATCTTTAAATTCAGCATTTTAATATTTACAAAACTAAATTATAGTAATACTAATTGAAAAAAAGAGGTTCAGGTTTAGAATTGTATTTCGACAATCTACTTTCTAAATTTGAAGCTCGCACACTTAATATAATTACTTATCTGTAAATTAGTTTTCAAACTAAAAAACTTGGTTAAGGAAGTGCAAAACAATTATATTTCTTGAAAATACTATGCTTAAAACTTATATTCCCACGCACCGCTAAAGCGTATTTCCTAAAGTTCCATTTTTTTACTCAAATTAAAATATTCTTAATTTTCGTCTCGATAATGAAATATATACTTTTTTTAAGATGTAAATTACCTTCCTTTTTTCATTCAATTTGCAATATATGTGATAAAATATTTTTTTACACCAATGATTTTACTATTGGTTAATATTTTTCGAAATATATTCAGCCTTAATAATACCAATAAATATCGTTTTCGATACGAAAGAACTTAATAAATTGAAAATGTTGGTACTTTAATAGATGTATTAATAGGTAATAACCGAATCTCGACAGTGTGTAGGGACGGAAATTCGCCTTTCAATTTAATTTCTCAATCTTCCAATTCTTTATTGTGCCTCTAGGAGAACAACGAATTACCCAACAACTCTTTCAATCTATACACGCGCACATTACTATATTAAACTTCGATCGTCTCGAAAGCGAAGTCTTTTCAGCCGCTTTACTTCCCAGAAGTCGACAATGACAAGGCCGTAGAATGCCGGCTTTTTTTTCATTTCCAGCTCCTTCAATGGTTTCCGCAAAACGCGTCGACTTGTTGACCCAGAACAGATTGTCGATTAAAAAGCGGGCGCGACAAAAAGCGGGCGCGACAAAAAGCGTGCGCCGATGGTGAAAAGAAAAATACAAAAATCGCGAAGAGTGAGGAGGGGGTAACGAGAGGAAAAAAAAAGTTCGATCGAAACTTTAACAGAGTCGTTCATCAAACACTGCCACATGCAGAGAGTTCAAAAAATTTCCATATCGACTCACCGTTTTTTTTCCATCACGTGTGTATATATCACGAAATGCTTGGCGAGTCAAGCGCTGATCCATCCACCAATTCGTCGGCTTGGCTGTATGTCGCCTTTCGGTCCGCCTGACTGCAACAGAAGCAATAATGCCACATTTTTATTGCGCAATAAAGAAGGACAAAATCAAATTTTTATATACAACGATAGCATAGCCGGCAAAAATTTTTGTTCGCCCTGCCGGCAATTTTATTTCTTTTGGCTTTTTTACGTGTGTGTAAAAGCACTTAAATAATTGGTCTGTGAACAAGGGTATTCAAATTTCGTGTAACATGCAATTAACTTTTTTATCAAAAAGTGTAATTAACTTTACTTTAACTTTTGTATTACATTTCAACTGACTTGCTAGCCGAGTTTTTAGACATCAGCTTGAGATGCAAAGGGTTGTGAGTGTGATTACAATTCTCGGCAGTTTTTTAAAATTTTTCTAAAATTATTCTACTAATTACATTATGAAAAATTCTCAATGAGAATAAAACAATTTTATTTTTTATCTACCGTGTATCAAGTATGCTAACTAAACTAAAAATTTTCTCTTTGAAATCTTTTTGATTCTTACTGAAAAATTATTCTCAGTGTAACCATTTCAAAAAACTTAGGATGCAAAATTTCATTACTATTTATTATTAACAACTGTGTTTTGTATCACGAAGTTTTCTTTGTATAAAAGCAAAAAAAGTTATGTTTTATTTCGATGAAAATTGCATTTTGTGATTTAGATAATATATGCTATAGATCATACATGACGTGAAACATTATTTCTTTTTTATCAATGCGCTTAGCAGAAATAATTAAATAATTATGCTCATTTGTAAACATTACTATGTATTAAACTTCATCTACTACATTTGTAACTTGGACTTGCCTTCGAGGCGCTACCTACTCTTCTTGATTGACAATAAAAAATTTTTTTGACGTGTAAAATAAAGCTATTAAAATATGCCGTAAATGCTCACCATAGAATTGTCCTATGCATAATAAAATTTAAAAATGTAAATAAAACCGGTAAAATGCAGTTAGAATAAACAATAGTATTCATAATTATAAATTAATTTTAGTAATTATAATATCAATCTAAACTATAACAAAGCTAGAATTGTCATTATTAACTAAAATGATCATTGTTATCAACATCATTGACCTATTATCGATATTTAGTTAATTAATTTCCTAAACAGTGTCACCTTTATTATATACAGAATCACAGATGATATAGATCGAACCCTCATTTTATAAATAAACTAACATCCCATGATTGCATAATATTAATGAAACCCCTGTTTCAACTTTATATATTACTCAATTAACGAAACGCGCATTAATTTAGCCAGATCAACTGTCAATGTAATTTTGAAGTAATTAATAATTCCCGCGTAAAATTTGCCGATAACCGCAACTACATTATGCAACAGTCCGTTATTCAAATAGCCTCCGAACCCCACGAATATATTCACCTTTCCACTCGCACACCCACACACACCCGACGTTCTTTCAAATCCGATCTCACGCTTGTACCTACATCTCTTCTTTTGAGTGCGCGCACGGAGCGAGGGACAATGTTCGCCGGGACTCGAGAGATGCGCGCTCTTCTCAAAAGGTTAAACAATGAAGGGAGCCGGGCATTATCCTGAAAACACCCAATTACCCGGATGCCGGAGCATCGAGCACACTTGCGCCCCTCTACACAGCCGTGAAGAAGAAGAAAAAAAGAGCCTAAAGGGGAGTCTTCGGCCGCGATCGGAAAAAAACACGGGAGGGGACAGGCAGCTTCTCTCGCGAGCAGGAGCAAAAAGCCGAGCGGGGATTTCATACTCGCGCTGTACACTATTTCACGGACTGTTACGGCGTGATGTGGCTTCTTCTTACGTGACTTATTACGCGATTTATGGCTGTGTGTACGTTATTGCGCTGCGTATACGTATATATAAGCTCGTGGTCGGTTTCCTTCCCCTTTTTGCTCGTCTGCTGGTGGATCGCTGATGGGGACGGAGCCGAGGGGTTCGAGGCTGCTTTGTGCTCTTGCGTTATAATGCAGCATTAGAATTATTATTTTTTCATCCACCCTTGCGGTTTTGTAGAGCTCCGTTTTCTTCTCAGGTGCGCGCGACGCGGCAATAAACAAATGCCATTTTTGAAAATTTACTTCCGAAAATATGGAAGGTAAGGAACGGATCCGTAAATCAGGGCTCCCGGGGAGAACGGAAAATCCTCTGCCGGCGAGGACTTTGCCGTTATTAACGGTAAATAAGGCAGGATGAACTTTTAAAGCCCGCACCGCTCGCAGCTAGTAGAGGAGGTCTCGGGGAGTTATTAAGTTTCCGGGATGATTTTTTTTTCTAACTACCCTCGCGCTCTTTTTTCCTCTCAGCAAACGCCGAGTTACACTTTCGAAATTCTTCCGAGTCAGCTTCGCGCGAAGTACACGTTTTTACGTTTCATGAGCTTGTTAAGTACTGCTTAAATCCCCTTACGATTTTGAGCGAGTTTAGAGCGTGAATTTCGTTCTGGCGAAATTAATCAAAGCGTTGGCTTCGCTGAAAGCGCGCGCGCGCCTAATTCGAGAAGAAAAATGAAGTTCGGACGGGCAAGTTCGCCGAAGACGCGCGCATAAATTTCCGTTCCGCCGTTACTCCCTGCAAAACGGACTCTATATACATAACTATATGACTTTCATACTTGGTACTCGGTTATACGCTCTGTGATTTAGTACAATGCGCACTTCTCAGGTGTACCGCCGAAGTTCCTCTCCCCTACGCTCGTACGTATACTGTATATATATATACGCAGGAAGCGAGCGTTTCCTTCGGCTAGTCCCTTGGCTCCCTAATAAACGAGTATAAATCAAGATCTCGCGTAGAAAAGCCTTTGTGACGAGTTTCCCATTATTAACAGTAAATAAACCGCGCGCGAGCGAAGACGAAGGAAGTTTTAAAGCCAGTTATACGCCGCGCGAGTTGCTCGTTTCTCTTACACCCAAGTTAATATCGCGCGGCGTGTTACAAGATTTTTTTTTCACGCGCCGGTCTATACTCCCTTTAAACGCTATTTATCGAGTCGATATTGAAAAAGAACAAAAAAAGAGCACGATTTATGAAGCCTGACGCCGCTTGCATAAAAGGGACAATCACGGCAAAAAAAGAGAGAGACAGAGGGAAAGAGCTGGGTGAAAAAAAATAGCTTGCAATTGCACGTAGCCGTGACGAAATTTTCACCCTCCTCCATATTACGCGGATTATGTCCCGTTATAGACTGCGTATATATATGGGAAAGCGATTATGTTTCGCCATCTGATACAGCGTGCGCGCTCCCGCGCAATTCGAGCTTCCCGCTTTTCGGACCGTTTAGATAAATCACGTTTTTCAGGCAGCGCGCGAGGGCTAATCATGCGCGCGCGCTGCAACGAAAAATAAAAAAAAGAAAGCGTGTACGGGGCAAAGAACGAATTTCGTAGAGCGCCGGCAGGCCATCAATCACCCGTCTCATTACGAATTCTCGGCATTCCCGGTAAAAGGGACTGGACGTGCGGGGGCAAGGGGAAAAGGATAAAGGGCAAGTGGGGAAGTGTACATATCGATTCGATTTCGCATTACATTGCAAGAGTCACATATCATCTTCGCGATGCCGACCCTACGCGCCCAACGAACTACAAATTTCGGCCGGCCTGGGGTAGACTCGCGCATGTATAATGTATCCTTTTGCTCGCGCGCGCGCGCGGCTTTCTCGTAATGCTCTATAAATTATAAATATCCTATAAATCTTGGCAAAGCCGTTTAATTTTGTATGCAGGCTTGTGCTGTTTCGACGCGCACCGCAGAGGGAGGATTGTTGTTGTTGTTGTTATTTTCGTCTGTTTGGGTGGTTAATTTTTAAAATTAATTAAGTGCTTGGAACAATCGAATGAGAGTTTCAAAGGAAAGATTGAAATTAGATTTGTTAGCAAGGCTGCACAAATATAGTAAATATTTAAGCGTTTAATTTGTTTTCGTTTTTTATTATTCTTGTTTTTTCTCTCTTTAATTTATTTAAATTTAATATCGTTTTTCTTACCCGAAAATTAGTTTACTAACCTGTTTTAAAATTCAAAATATCGCAATGAAAAACTCATGAATAAATTATCCTGCGAAAATATGAATTTAAAATTGCGTGGGCATTAACGGTGAAATTTTTAAAAACTCGATAATACCTTTCAGTTTTAATTTACGAATTTATCAATACAGAATTCAGAAAAATCGGCTTGGAAATAATATCCAGAATAAATTCTGCCGAGGCCCTTCGGACAAAAAGGTATACGTCGCGCGCATCTTCAGTTTTATTAAAAATAAATTCAGCGCCGCAGTCGCAAGCCTTAAAGCGTATCGCCTATAAATACTCGCTAGCATAAAGCAAACCCACACACGCGGAAACTTATAGAAAGACAATAAAATCTCTCCTTCTCTTTCCATTGTCCCCGTAGAAATGAAATTTCGTCCCACGGAGCGAGCCGATATTCATTTCTTATACCCTTGCAAAAAGATCCGTGCCTGCAAAAAATAATAATAATAAAACTTGCACACGCTCGACTGTCCCTTAAAAACAAAAAAAGCCCTCGACATCCCTCCTTCGCGCGCAAGCAGCCAACGAAGCCATTTACCGTGCGGAAAAATTTCGCCGATAAAAAGTCCCGCGTATACATCCTCTTCCACGTGGCCGCGCGTCCCCTCGCAACGCATCCCTCGCAACGTAAGAAAGCATCGAAGAAAAAGTCAAGAGAGAAAAGCAGCGTACACACCCACGAGGGCAGCGAGGGCTTTTGTCTCTATATATCCAGAATTCAGCCCGACGCGTCCCCGCTCGTACGTGTACAGAGCCGTATATACGACGAATCCATCGCGAAACGAATTTCCTTCTCTGCGGTCTCTTCTTCTTTCTCCGGGCCCCGCGCTCGCTTATATACGTGACCAATAGCCCGAAAGCGAGGCTGCTGCCCTTTGCCCCCGCATACTCCTCCCGCGTTTATGTATATACGTGACGCGCAACACATCGGCCATGTGTGCGCGGCTCTGTGTCCACTGATTCGGCTTCTCATCGTGTATCTCTCGCGTGTCCCGCCTTTCTCCTTTGTTCTAGTTACGGGCGAACGCGCGCCTGATGCGCGCGCCCTACCCCCTTTTCCGACCACCCCTCGTTTTACCGCGAGCGATCTGCGATCGATGCCCTGCTCTCTGGACCACCTTGGAATCACGAGCAGTCGTTTAAGCTTGCTCAGCGGTTTCGTTGAGGATATATACGTACGGGGAGCTTTATTTGCGATTTTTTTCGTCTTGTCTTTATTTTTAGAGCAAGCTTTTGATTTACTTTTTCAGGATAAGAATTCGAAATTAACGGCCCAGAGAGCCGGGAGTTTTTATGCAAAACTAGTAGCTCGGGCTTCATAAATTGCGTCTATCGCGCGGTAGATTACGATGTGGAAAAAATAAAAGGAGGAGCCCGAGCGCTGGGAAAACGAAGATATATCGGTAAAGAATTATCGGAAAGCCCGTTGTATATTTTCGTAATTTTTCGAGCGGGGAATTATTCGAAACGAAATTTCATACACACACACATCCAGCCGAATCATTATTCCTCCTGGCACATATATAAACGCTACTCTCGCCTCTCGCGTAATACACTACAGCGGCCGAGCGCCATAACAATGTTAAACGACTGCGCTGGCGCGCGTATGCGAAAGTACGGCTATTAAACTTTTTCCGATAATGTTTTTCTTGCCCCCCTCTGCCTGTACAAACCACTAAAAGATGGACCCTCGCTCTCGCATACACACACACACACACACACATCGGACGAGGCGGTTCTTATTTAAACGCGCGCTCGCGCGGCTTGTTATTGCGATCCATATACACGGGAGGGGGGAATAAAGAAAGGGCGGCCGCTTGCGCTTTTATATGCAAATAAGCCAAAGTGGCAGCGGAGATAGCCCGCGCGTGCGCTTCTTCATCTCCTTACTTCCAGTCGTTTGGAAACATTAGACACTTTAGCGCGAAGCTTGCAGCGCGGCGAGCTATCGGCGCGGCTGTCGGCTACTTACTTATACGGCGTGAATTACGGGGAGGGTCGTCGGTTACTTTGAGATGTTTGGTTGTTAATGCGGTGGATGCATATGCGTTGTAACGCTCAAGTGTTTGTGTAGTGAACAAGTGTGGCCGTTTTATTTTGTGGGAGAGTTTGTGGAGTGAATTGCATCGGGATAGATGAAGTTTTGTTACTTTTTGAATGTTTAAAAATAAGTTTTGTAAGTTGTACATGAGGTGAATGTATCAAATGAAAATGTTTGTCTTTTTTTGGATGAATTGGGGCATTGTGTCGATCGATGTAAACAAACGGGAAAAACTAAAATAACACGATGAAAAAATAGATAGCTGCGGTTTTTCGCAAATTGAAATTTCTTTTTCAAACAAATTGATTGATCAATTGGGTTGCAAAGTTACTTTAAACAGAAATTAATTCGTTTTGAAACAAAAAGTTTGATCGGTCTACCAAAAAGGTTAATTTTGAAAAAATGAAAAGGTACATGTCATTTATCAGTGCCACGAAATTTTTATTGTCTAGTAAAAGTCTGGTTTCTACTGGCCTTACATTTTTCTTTAAAACAGTAAGAAAAAAGGACCTAGAGTTGTTCCAGACTTTTTTTTAAAACTTTATAAATGGCATTTTTAGGATTAGTTTATAGGCATCCAAACCTTAAAAAATTTACAGATCTGTAACTTTTGTTTCGGAAAAGTTTACTTGCATCATGATTTACAAAATAGAATTAGTGATTATTATCTTTTTGATAGTTAACTACCTATATTGTTTATCTTTACAGTTTGTATGCAAACGACACTAAACGTCTTTCTTACGACAGCAGATTTAGCACCAAATTTGAATCTGGTACTTTATAAATTTAAAAAAATTATCATTGCATCTTTCATGATATATTGTTCTGTGAAATTTTCTTTTTCGATGCTTTGTAATTGAATTTTTGGAGTGAGTGCAAAAACTAATCCTAAAAATATCTTTTGTAATGTTTAAAAAAAAAGATTGGTGTATGAACATTTATTTTAAACTTTTTAAAGAAAAATGAGAGATTTTCAAAATAATAACTATTGTTTTACCATATTTTAAAAGCCAAACTTTTGCTAATCTTTTACTATATTTCTACTAGCCTTATATCTAGATTTAGACATATCTTTTACTCGAGGTTAATCAGATCTTTTTTAACATTTACAAACGCAAATTAAAATAAATTCTAATCTACCCAAAAAACCAATGATAAATAATATAATCCTCACTAACTACATCTCCGAATAATCAAAACTGAACAGGAAACGAGCCCACCCTACGCCGACGTCCGTAATCCCACGCCTGCAAATTCCTCAAAGAACCCCACCGCAAATGATGATAATTCAGCGCGCGCACGCACAGAGCTAACCCGCGCTCATCCTGCTCTATCAAAGCGTACATCGAACCAAGTCTGCTTGCACATGTGTCCCTTTGACGCGTTATAATCCGCCTCTCTTTTTCAGCCCACGCGCTCGCGCGCGTCAGCTTTAAACTTTGCCTCACGCATGCAAAAGGCATCGCGCTAATTATACTTCACAACGCGCGCGCGCACGTAGGTACACGAAACGCAGAGGAGAGAAAGGACTTCCGCTTTCACATTGATCCAGCCTGTTACGCGCGTCCGAATTAAAGCTGCGGACTCGCTCTTTTTCCGACCTGCCTCGTTTGAGCCCAGAGAGAGAGCAACGCTGCCTGAACTTTATCCTCTGGCTCGCCTCTGGCTACCTCTCTCCGGTGGGCTTAATGCGTCCGCTCCAGAAAGTACCTATATTAGATGCGATACATGCTTGGACAAAAGAAACTAATTACTTAGCGTGGGTAGAGAGACGAAATTTCGCGGCGCGACCCTCGAGCGTCTGTGGTGCGAACGTGCTTTTGATGTGCGTAGTTCGGAGTATGAACGTTGTGTTATTTTTATTAATTTTTATATATTATTACGCTATTTTTATTTTGCTACACGCATATGCTTCTATCAAAGTTTGAGGCAATATTTTTTAATAAAAAGATAAAGAATGAAATATTGCAAAGAATTCATTCGTTTGATATTACGAATAAAGTCGTAGATGAAAAAATGAATTATTTCGTCAACAATGGACTGCTATTCACGCTTCCGTAATTTTAAATTTTCAAATAATAGTACCTGGAAACTTACTCTACCTAATAAAGCGAACTCAAACGTCATGAAAAATAATAATTTCCAGCTCCGTCCTTTCTACAGCGACCTACTTTTATTGTGCACAACAATCGTGCACTAAAATATTTTAAGATCAAACATCTTGAAATCACTGGCAACAGAGTTCATAATATAGACACGACCAACGGCAGCGGCAGCCGCCGCGGTGACACACAGTTTTATTTCGCTGGCGCTAGAGAAAGAGGCGAGTGCAAGCGCGCGATAAAAAAAAAGCGATAAAAGCCGGGTGAGCGTGAACTTGGTGAAATTATATTTCGTTGCTCGGCGTGTTGCTCTGTGCGCGCTCCTTTGCGTTCACTTTTATTTACTCTTTTACTTTGGCCGAGCTCGTGCGTTCGCTTGTGTTTCGCGGACTTTTTTTCGCGCGCCCTTCCCCCCGCTTTTTTTTTACGCAAATATGAACCGGACTGTAGCGAGAGAGAAGCGCGGTGTAATTGTCGCAGCTGGTGAAAAAAAAAGAGAAGAAATTTATGGAGCGGGATGAGCCGTGTCGAAAGGTAAATAGCGAGACTGTGTGCCTCTGTATGGGGTAAAAAAATAACTGTCAATTTTTTTTTCATCTCTGCTTTTTGGAGTTGTGCAGTGAGCTTATTTTGGTTTGATGGTTGGATAGAAAATATCTATGTTCGGATTAGAGGTTGTGATTTTGTTTAAATTAATTGTAGTAATTATAACTTTAATAATACTAACGATAATATTAACAATAATAATAATAATAATAATAATAATAATAATAATAACAATAACAAAGTGTGAAAGTGCTGTTAACCTCGTGTGCTGGGTATTTACAGTTTCGAGTTTATGATCCTGTTTTGCGCAATTTAACACTATAAAACCATCGCCATATAATTCGTAAAGTCCTGTCATAATAAATACCCATCTATTTGCTTATAAATCATTTTTTGCAATAAAAAATATTTATTATTGAAAAACCATGAACTGTAAAAACCATTTTTATCTATAATGATTAGTTATTATTTAATTTTGACTAAATATCTCAATTAAATTGTCAGTTAAATAACAGCGTAAGAAAATATAAGTTCACTATAAATATTATACAATAACTATCATAATTAATAATATAATAAAAATTAACAATAATTACTAATTTTATATTGAAAAAATGAAAATTAATTTCACTTTATATTATTTTCAAAATAAATAATTACTTTTCAAACACAATAATTGTACTTTTATAAAAAATATAAAGTGCTACATTTAACATTAAATTTTTTTCTAAAAGAAGTACAAATGATCATTTTATCATATATTTCATTTATAAAATCAACTTTGACATATTACTTTTAGATGATGGTCAAATCATTTTTTAACATTGAAATTTTACGTTTCTAATACTACGTATAATATAAATAAATAGAGCTTACATGACATACTTCGATATATAGAAGCTTGTTATAATCAAACAAAGAAATATTTTATATTTGGATATGAAAATCAACACTCAAAAAGCAAGTAAACTGTAGTAAATTTTCTTGTCTTATTTGGCACGTGACATACAAAGATACCGAATATTCTTGATAAAGGGATTTTGACACTTATGCAAAATACCGTGATCCACTTTTGAGCACCAGTTGGCAAGATTCCAGAAATATTGCATCATTCTAAAAGCAATTTTATACTCAAGTAAAAATATTGGGTTGTATAAATTTTAAATATACAGTTGGCATAAAACATGAAAAAATCTTGGAAAAAAATTTAAATTTTAGTATTGGCAGTAAATTTTTTTTAATTTCGACTTCAATTTTAGCATTTTATTGATTCAATAATTTTTACATTTAAAACCATTTAATTTATGACTATAAGAAAATATCCTTAGAAAATAGCGTGCCAAAAATGGCTATAATTAAATTTATTCAAGCTCCAATTTTATGACTCAAAAATGTTTTTCCTATTTTTGCTTTTCCAATATATTCTAGATTTTATTCTTACGAATATAGTAAGAAAACAAATTACTTTTTACTTCTCGAAGGAATTCGAGATTTCGCTTAATTGGTTATGTAACACGAAAGACTTGGTAGAGCGTGCTTTTCCCGCTTGTATCTTTTTGTAATATTATTCCGAGTATCAAGTGTCGACGGGGGAGTTTTTCCGTGCCCAAACTCAGCTCAAGCAGTAGGAAGCGTTTCGAAGTTTAAATTACAGACTTTGCCAGGCCGTTTCGCGCTCGAAAGTCGAGACCTTGAACTACGACTCCCCCTCTGTAAATTAGCGATAACAACTCGCGCAAATTTGAAAGAAAGGAAAGAAGAACTTGCTACCAATTTGTTTTGAAACAAAAATATATGTAATGCTGTAATGGCCAGAAGAGGAATTGAGTTACTTTTGAAATTGAGGCCATTATTTTTATTAAAAAAAAAGACATGAAAAATGGAGTAAAGAAAAATTTTTAACCAGTTGGAAAGATGATACGTATAAATAAGAAAGTTAGTAGAAGAGTGTGCAACATGTGATTTGAGAATTTAAGTCACAGTGTACAAAGAATATTCTCAACTACTTTGATATACTGCAGTAAGCTAGTTTAAATTACTCTTTATATTTTTGTGAGAGCATAATTTACGTAATTTGTCCATAAGTACTAATTGTTGTACTTATTCTAAAGACTTTTTTATGTAAACTAAATCTTCGGTTCAGTTATGTACAAGCTATTTATATGTTTTATGCATAAAATGTATCATGCAAGCAATCTTATTACCATACACGAATAAAACAGAAAAATTAAATCTTTGAATAATTGGGTACTTTACTGAAAAAGCTAAAATGTAAATTTACCTAATGAATCATAGAAATGAGGAGATACCATTAAATTGCTAAATTATAGTTTTAAAGAACATAAATGTCTTTTTCCCAAGAGTATTTCTCAAAAAATTGAAGGAATAATTTCATTTTTTAACTTACTTTAATAAACAAACCGAAATCTATTCTTCAGTGAATTATTAAATTGTAAATTTTAATATATGGGTTACTTACATCGTAAATGTAATATTCAATAAATGAAGAATAAAAATCCGAATAAAAAGTTATTTAGCTGCAATTGACGTGCATTCAGAAAATCATTTTATGATTAAAGTAACGAGTAACCTATCCTTTTACTCAACATCAATTTTCGGAATTACGTCAATTCCCGTCAAAAAAAAATTAAATGAAAATTAAACTTTTCTACCTGTCATTTATACGAAAACGCCACTGTTCGAATTACGACCTCACACAGCGCCACCAAAATCATTTTTGACAAACATTAAAGAACTTTCCATAAATTATTTAGCGCAAAAAGTGTTATGTTTCATATGCTGAAATACAACAAAGAGAGAAAGAGAGTTGAACATTTGCGCACAGCCACGCACACACACGGCCATCAGACGCTTTATGCACGAGGGAGCCGGGCCAAATTCAAGCTCAACCGAGCGGAGTTATTGCGCGCACGAGATACTCGCTGGACGCGCAACCTGTCAGGGGAAGCGAAAAAATTCGAGCGGAATGCGAGCTCGCGACGCTCATTATAACATGGCCCGTGTAAATTACAATCAAAATTGTGTACACGACTGCGTAAGATAGCAGCATATTGTGAGAGAGTTATCATTATAAATAGAACGATACGAAGCAGCCAAGCGCCGATGCGTATAACAGCACAGGTGCATGCACGCTCGGTAATTATAAATAATGATTACATTTTTCTATCACACGCTACACGGAATAGCCGCTCTCCCTTTTGCGAATTTCACGTGTCAATTAACCCTTGCGGTGCCGGGCTCGATATCCTGCGGCAGGGCCAATCATCCGCGCGAAAGCAAAAGGTCGGACTATATGGTTTTGCTTGCGCTTAGCCACGTTGAATCCGAACGAGATCTATACAGAAAGCGCAGAGCGTTCGACATTATACCTATACGCCGGGAAGAACCAATTGAAAAATTCCGACAGAGCAATCAGCCAGCCAGGCAGACGCGTGCGCCCCGAAACAAAGGAAAAGCCAGCCGCGACGCGCAGCCGCGTGTATATACAGCCCCGGCAAGCCTCGAAAATTTCGTGCCTGTATCCATTACCCCCGGCAGGCACTCCTGCTTATTTAAAATGATAATTTTCATTTTCCGCAGTGCGCACCCGCCCGAGGCTGCGCGCGCTCTCACAATAGTCGCGCTGTATAGTTGTCACGCTTGCGAGCACGTGTGCGTGTGTCTCTGTGTGTGTGTTCGCGTCTATAGCTATATATTTTCACTCGAGCGTGCATATCGCGTCTGCATGTGCGTAGTCAATGGCAACGCGCGCGTGCAATGGCCGGCTTCCAAAATCTTCCGCGCGCGCGGTTGTTCGGCCAAATGCTGCGCGCGAGTCCGCAGAGCGACCGCGCGCCTTTATTTGCGTGTGTGTATAAACTCGCCGGTTTTTCCTGGGCTCTTAAAGCGTTCGCGTTTTTCCTCGCTTTTTCTTTGCTAAGAGAACGGTGGAGTCTCTTGTTTTGTCTTTTCGGCCAGTCTTTTGGTTCCTTTGAGAGGAGGGAGCGATGCACTTGGGTGGAGATGGTTCGAGGGGTAGTTTTTTCTTTTTGGGGGGGGCCAATGTGTTTTCAGGGAATTCCGATAGGAGGGTTTGTTTTGGTTTTTTGGATGGTTTTGTTGTTGGGGAAGGGTAAGTAACTAAGTAATGAAATTTAAAAGTGTATGTACTTTGCTGGAATACTGGATCTATTACATATTAATTTAGTAAAGTTGTTTAATGTTATTGAAGCTTTTTATTGTATTATATACAATATTATAACACAAAGCCATTAGTTTAAATTGCTTGCTGAAATTGTTTGCGGAATCGCTTACAAAAATCCATTAGAAGCATAAAGTTGCATCATAAAACAAATGCTCGTTGCATTATTTGTCTATATAGGTCAAAACCACGCCGCGAAGAAATGTTTGCTCAGTTTAGCGCCGCGTAAGCGCGAGCGCACAATTCCCGTTTGATGAAAATAATTTCCAACCTCGGTACGGAAAATCACGCAAATTGTAGTTCACTGGAAATAAAAATACAACGAAACGTTAAATTTGCAGGTGAAATTTAATTACAATGAGATGAGCGCGCGCCGCTCGCGCACTACTTCAGCTCGCGCTGCGGGCACACTTTATGCACCAGAGAGCGCACCGAAATTCAAGCTTGTCGGACTGGAGTTATTACGCGAAATACGCGCAGTGTCACAAGTGGAAAAGTTGGAACCAAAAGAAAAAAAAAAAAAAAAAAGAAAATCCCGCCGCTCGTTATACACTTCGCGCTCTCGCTGGCAAGTGCGTTTTTAACGCTCGACAGCAATCGAAAGTTGTCGAATGAAAAGCGCGCTCGTAATCGTTCTCGCAGCTATAAATTTACATTGAAACACAGCGCGAATTTTCCTCGAGCTCGGCAGGGGGGCCTCGGGCCGAGAACTATACGTTATCCTTCTCTTTGGCTCCGTTCAGGCGCAGATTGCGCCAGGACAAGTGTTCAACTGCACGTGTGCGCGCGGCCGCTCGCGTGCCAGTTTATGTTTATGTATACGCACGCGGCTGCGGACGTGTGTATATATACGTGCGGCTGGTATTCACGTCGAAAGGGTCTGGCGCGCCCAGTGGTCATTAGGTATCGGCCGCGCGAGCGCGCCTCGTCCCGATATGGAACAGGTGCGCGCGAATTTCAATGGCTCCCTACCTCCCTCCTGCGCTGACTGTTAATCTCTGATAATTGTTACTTTAATGGCGGAAATTCGGGC
>JAPYZB010001163.1:0-15562 GCA_030522745.1 Eupelmus kiefferi | reverse complement strand
AACCTTTTTACATTTCAGACTTGAAACAAGTATTGCTGTATTAATTCTTATAAACTTTGTTCATTATATAAGTTTATCCTATAAAAATAATTATAAAATGAAATTTTTTATTAGCTTCATTTTTAATTATTCATATCTTCTTTAATAGGAATTTGGGCTGTGGAAGAGCCAAAGAGAAATGTAGAAGATGGCAATCTTGGTCTGGTACTCAAGAGTAAAGCTCGACATTCTGCTATATCTACATTACTAAGCAAACCATTTAATTTTGACGATAAACCATTGGTTGTGCAATACGAAGTTATTTTCCAAGAGGGACAAGAATGTGGGGGAGCTTACTTGAAGCTCCTGTCTGTTGATCCACAACATAAAGACTTGGGCAATTTCCATGATAAAACTCCTTATACCATTATGTTTGGACCTGATAAATGTGGTAATGATCACAAGGTATGTGTTCATAAATTTAAACCATATTTTTATGACAAAGATTTTTATCATAGAAAATTAATCTTTTGATTAACATTTTTCAGCTACATTTCATCTTCAGGCATAAAAACCCTCTTAATGGCAGTATTGAAGAGAAACATGCTAAAAAGCCAAAAGAAAGAATAGAAGACTTCTTCAAGGACAAGCAACCACATTTGTATACTCTAATTGTTCGTCCAGACAATACTTTTGTAATCAAAGTTGATGGAAATGTTGTTAATGAAGGTTCACTGCTCGATGATTTTACACCACCAGTAAATCCACCACTAGAGATTGAAGATCCTAATGATAAACGACCAGAAGACTGGGATGAAAGAGAAAAAATACCAGATCCAACAGCTGTAAAGCCTGATGATTGGGATGAAGATGCACCGGCACAAATTGTTGATGAAAATGATCAAGTGCCTGAAGGATGGCTAGAAAGTGAGCCACCAACTATTCCGAATCCTGATTCGGTGAAACCTGAAGACTGGGATGAAGAAATGGATGGAGAATGGGAGCCACCAGAAATACCAAACCCTAAATGTGAAGATGCACCAGGATGTGGCCCATATAAAAAAAAACTTATTAGTAATCCCCAATATAAAGGCAAATGGCTTCCACCTTTAGTGACTAATCCAACCTATCAAGGAAAATGGAAACCTAAATTAATACACAATCCTGACTACTTTAACGATGATAATCCATTCAAAATGACTCCTATTGTAAGTTTGTCTTTCTTTAAAAATATTTTACTGTTTTTAGAAAATTATTTTCTTATATCTCTTAAATATAAAAATATAATTGTTTATTTTTTTACAGTATGCCGTTGGTTTTGAATTATGGTCTATGTCTCCAGACATACTGTTTGACAATATTATTGTCACTAATGATGAATCAGTGGCAAAAAAATGGGCAGAAGATACATTTGATCTTCGCAAGCAACGAATTGCTATAGAAGCGGTAAGTAATTTTATAATAGTAAATTATACAGTTATGGTTTCTGTTCTTAATGATAATTTTATAATATTAAATTAAATAGAAAGATTTTATATACCATACTCGAATTCTAATCATATTAGTACAGAATACCTCTTTATTTACAATTAATTGCGTAAATTAAAACACTTTCTATCAGGAAACTTTTTGGGGTAAAATGATGAAAATGATGAATTACAAACCAGGATGGTGGTTTGCCTATTTTGTATATTGTACTATTCCTGTTAGTATTTACGTGTGTTTTCTCATCTCACGAGCGCGAGAGGTACGCGTAAAAAAAGAAAATGAAATGTAAATTTTTGTGTAAATTTTGAATTATTTAGGTTAAATTAAATAAGCTTTCAGCTTTGCCGTAAAATTAAAAGTAAAATTTGTAAATTGATAGGATAAAGCTAGTTGTACAGCTTCGTATTTAGTATTATATACAATAAGCAAATTAAATAGGTGGTAACTTGAACAGCTAAAGGTAATTTTTTTTTTTTTTAATTACTGTGTTTCATGTAGTCTGGTCTTTGGCAAGGAATTGTCAATTATACTGCTGAACATCCATGGATATGGACTGTTTATATTCTATTGCTAGGCCTACCTGTTATACTGATTATTTATTGCTGTTGCTTCACAAGCCAGGTACAATAGTAACTAGTAGTAATGCATGCTTATATTGCTAGTTGTATTTAATAAATTGTTGTAATAATTTTACTGATGCAGCCATAAATAATAAAATTATGAAAATTTAATGATTTAACAGGATAGTAAAGAATCAAATCAAGAAGATGAAACTGATCCTTTACTTCAAAAAGATAAAGAAAGTGATGCAGGTGAAGAAGAAAAACCTGAAGAAAGGATAGAAGAATCCGAAGAATCTGAAGAAGAAGGAGCTGAGGAAGTTATTTCAGAGGACAAGAAGGTAAAATTTTTATCAATTTTTTCTTTGTTTCTTTTAGAAGCAATTAATCTATGAATTTTTTAAAATTTATTGCAGAAGGAACCATCTACAAGTGCAGAGGGACCACGAAGAAGAAAACTGAACAAAGAATAGTTATAATTGATATTGTTTTTTTTTTTTTATAATAATTATAAATCATCAATGAGTGCATTGATTTTTTTTCACAAAGTTCACATTCCTTATATCACTGTGTAATTTAACCACAGTGAGATAGCAGGCATGTGTGCTGTAAAACACGTCATTTCATTTATAGTTTATAGCATTGTGTTCAAGTGGAAGAATGAAAGAGAGAAAGAATGTATGTGTAGTGTATGAGAGATTGTTCTATAACCATTTGTTTTTTTCTTATGTCACTTATATTTCTTTGTATGCAGCTGTGTATCTTTTATGATTGAATGCAACAGTATATGCTGTTCTATGAAAATCCTTATACGTATGTGTTGTGCACACATTAATATAAAAAAAAAATTGTAATATTGAACAAAATTTTTAACGCCTACGTCGAGTTTTTATCTCACTGTTCGCGTTCTGTTAAAATAAAATACAAATTGAAAAAATATTTGTCTTGATTCTACCATATTTATTTCATGATAAAACAGTCTTTTTCTAGAGCTCTAGAAACGTCCGAAAAAAATATCAACGCTCGCATTCGCATTCTTTGCATTCTTGAAATATAATGGTAAATTTTTCATTAATGTTAGATTTTTCTATAGTTTTCTTTCTCTGAGAAATTTTTTAGTGTATAGAATATATGATTCAAATCCTATTGCATAGTTCTCGGAACAAGAAAGTTTTAGTAACATAAATTTCGTTAAAAAATTGTTAAAGTTTATTTATAAAAAATATTTGATTTATTAAAATTAATACTATATATTATTTCTTAAATTTCGGAGAACTTTTAAAAAGTTTTAACAAGAAACGGTAATTATATCATAAAACTTGGTTAATATTCAAATTGTGTAAAGTCAGATTTATTTATTTATTTATTTATTTATTTATTTATTTAAACGGGCTTATAAGCCCTTCATACAAAGTGTAAAGTTTAATATAATATAACAAGAATCGTTTTATCTTTCAAAACTATAATAATTTAATTAACGAAGATAATTACAATTTTTGGAAATTGGCTTGGGATTATAACTATGTATTGAAAAACTTGGTATCAAACAAGAAAGTCCGTTGTGGGCGGATATAGTTTATTACCTCAAGTCGGACTTTTTATGATCTTCAGCGCCGAAATTAATCTTTATTACTTTTAGGATTTAGATTGGGTTAATCCGTCTTGAGTACAGTAAGCCGTTTTACTTAGAAATCATATTTGTTCAGAAGCAATAAAATAACTCAAATCGAATTTCTTAATCCCTCCGTATACTTGTAGGTATTTAAAAGAGTATTTTCTTTCACCACTGAACAGAAGGTTCTGATCGCTCTTGCAGTACGCATCTCTTAAGTAGTGTTCAATCAACTCTTCTAATTCTGTCGTTCTATCTTTGAAAGAAACTGTATTTTTTTCTACATAAAAACATTAATTTAATTTTCGCGCCTTACAAAGTGCCGAGTGAAAATACATCTCTAATACATACACATATACAATTGCCATCTGTGCACGTGTACACATCTACAGGCCGTCTCCGGCTTCGCATTACCTCGTGGGCTCACATTGTGTTGTTTTGCCCGCTGGTGCTTTAGTCTGAGCGGCTGAACTGCGCGTATAAGCAGACTCGCAGCATGCTGCAACTCGCAGCATCGCGATAAAAAATATTTATCAATGAAGACTTGATCGTGTTTTGACGACCGCAATTTGTAAGTAGTGCAGTGCTGATAAAAAAGTATAAATCAATCGATTTTTTCACTAATATTTTTATTTTTTCCGGTTTGTTTTTGTTTGAAGGTTAGGGATGTTGTTTATAGTAAAATAATAAAAATTGTAATTTTTATACAGAAAATAGCATCAGCATCATTTTCTCATAGAAAAAGTTTTGTAATAGTAAAATAAATTCTGTTTTGGAGTTTGCGGTATACAAAGAAAATTAAAAATATCAAAAATGTTACCCGCGACGACGTATGTATCAAAACTAAAGAAGCTTGAGGACATGAAGAAGGTCATAAGATCTTTGTTAATTTCAATGGGTACTCGTGATATAACACTACCCAAATTGAATAATGCATACAAAGATATGGAAGATGAAGATATTCCATTTAGAGAATTTAATTTTACAAGTTTAAAAGACTTTTTAAGTAGTATGCCAGATGTGCTTGAACTGAGCTATAACAAAGATGATCGATTGTGTGTCTACCATATAGATACAGAAAAATCACAACATGTTAGCTCCTTGGTTCGTCGGCAGAAAAAAGAACCAGAATCTAAAAAGTCAAAGTCAGTTCGTCGTCACAATTTCATTGATCCTCGGTTGTTAAATAGAGTACTACAAGAATTGAAAAGTTCATCTACTTACAGAAATAATAGAAAAAGTATATATAAAGTTGATGTTCTTTTAAAAATTACAAACCAAATTGGTGATCATGCATTTTACACTGTACATGATTTGAATAACCAATTAAATGAATTAACACATGTACTAACACATGATGATGATTATATTTATTTCAAAGATAGAATATCAAAAAACAATCAATATAGAAAGAAAGATGAAAAAATAGTAAAACAAAAGAAAGATACATCTACAAATTTGAATTACGTTGACAATTTTAATAATATTAATGATAAGACAGAAAATTTAACTGAATCAGAACCAATAGATGACCTAGTTAGAGATAGTACTAAAGAACGTTTAAGAAAATTAGTGAAAAAACATCCAGAAGGAATTTGGTGTTTTGAATTGCCAGATGTTTATCGTCGTGAATATGGTCTAGATCTAGAATACAGTGATTTAGGCTTTAATAGCATAATTGAATTTGTTGCTGCATTGCCAAAAATATTCAAGATTATACTACCACCAAATACTAGAAAACAAAAAGTTATAGATGCTACAACATATGAACAGTATTTGCAAAATCTTCATACATTAAATTCAATATGTGCTCAATCTTCTGAGAATGCAGAAAAAGAACAAGAAGCTATACCTACTAATTTGGTAAGTTAATTTCTATTGAAAATAAAATAAATAATTCATGTATTTATTATTTAAAATAATATACTTATTTTTTTCAGTCGCCCCAAGTTGCAAAAACTTTAATTCCTAAAGATTCCATGGGTTTTGATGATACTGTTGAGCAAATAAATGCCACTTCCTTATCTAAAAAATTAGATATAATTATTTCTGAAGTAATCAATCCATCATTCTTTTGGGCAGTATTGCGTAAAAATGGATCTAAACTAACTAAAATGATGAGCTCCTTAGAGTAAGTAAAAATTCTACTAAATTTAAATAATATGTAGAATAATATATCTTTTTAGAATGTTAATTAATATTATAAATTTGGTTTTCAGCGAATTTTATAGACAACAAGACTTACACAATTTTAGAATACCAAAGATTGTACTTCAACCAGGATTACATATTGCCACTACTTACTGTGATGTATGGCATAGAGGCATAATCAAAGAGATTAAATCAAACAAATTAGTGGTAAATAAAATTTTTTATTTTTATAGTTTCAGAAAAGTTTTAAAAATCTAGGGTTCAGAATTTATTAACTTAATTAATAATTTTTAATTATATTTTAGGTACTTTTTTATGATTATGGGACTGAAGAAATGTGTGATTCAAACAAATTATACTTTTTAAACAAACGTTTTTCGGTTCTTCCTGCTCAAGCTATACCTTGTAGTTTGTATAATGTGAAACCAATCAGAAAAGTGTGGTCATCAGAAATTACCAAAGGATTTACAAACCTAGTTTTTGAACGACCTTTTGTTGCAAATATACATAAAATTGACGAAAAGGTAAATAGTATAATAATTTAATAAATACTTTGTTATTACATTTTTTATACTAATATTTTAAAACTGAAATAATTTTTTTTTCAGGCAAATGTTATGTTTGTAGATTTGATAAATGTCTCCAATGACGAATGCATTAATGACTTTATGGTAAAGAAGAAAGTAGCTGAGCCAGGAATAACGGTTTGCAAAATAAACAATTTTACTTATGAGTATAAATTGCTCAATACACATAAAAGTAGAGAACATGCAGATAAAAGTAAAGTTCATATAGTTACAAATAACAGAACTGTCTCTAAAAACCAAGTTTCTCGTAATTTTTGTGATGAAAGAAATATTCTCAGATCAAATTACATAAGTGTTGAGAAAAAGTTAGAAGTTGTAAATAAATACAAAATGAGGCTTTCTAGTACATCAGAATCCTCTTCATCAATGTCTTCCCCTAGTAAAAATAGTATTGATGAAGGGAGAAATTCTGAAGATGAAAAATTATTAAATAGACTGGTTGATTCTTTAAGCAATGACTTAGATCAAAATAATGGAAGTAGCGATCCATCACTTCGTCAAAAAAATAACTCTTTAGAAGATTTTTCAAATTCTTCTTTCTCCTCATTATCTATTAGTAGTTCTTATACTGAAAGCGCTGATGAAGGGAGAACATCTAATCTAATGTTTAAATGTTAAGAAGATTAATTAATACGTTAATTAAAAATGAAGAAAAAATCAAAGTATATAAAACAAATAGCGACGAAATAATACACACTGAAAATCCTTTGCATATTAAACAAACTTTTTATACAAATGTACATAGATTTTGTATGTGATTGAAAAATTTTAGATAAAAATTACGATTTATATTAAGGTTAATATGCATACATTTTTACTGTGTATTCCTATTGAATTTTAACTTTAGAAGATTTTTATAGAAATAAATATTAGTTTTATTACTATCCACAAAGGTATTATAGTTTTATAATGAAAAACATATTATATCATGTTGCAAAAGGAAACATTAAGCTTAAGGGGGTCCGATACTCAATTAAAAATTCAAATTTCGCGCTGAAATTTAGCAGACGAAAAATCAACTAGTTTATGCTTATAAAAAACGAAAGAAATTATATTACAACAAACGATGAATTAGTTGCCCTCTGTTGTGTAATTATCTATCATTTTACAAAATTTTAAGTTTATCTTACAATACTACGACAAGAAAAGCTTGAATAATAATTTTTTACATTATTCAAGCTTTTTTCGAAGTTGTATGAAGTATAACTTTGAAATTTTGTTAAATGATAGATAATTACACAACAGAGGACAACTAACTCATCGTTTGTTGTAATTTAATTTCTATCGTTTGTTATAAGCAAACTAGTTGATTTTTCGTCTGCTAAATTTCAGTGCGAAATTTAAAATTTTCGGACCCCGTTAACATTTTGTAAATTTCTTGCATAAAATGTTTATAGGCGGCGATTGGGTAATTATGTAACAATAACAAAACCATTATTTTACATGTAACTAAATTATATGGCCGCCACGCGGGCGTAGGTTCTTGTTAGGGTTAGACTTGTGAACTAAAGAAAAAACCAAATAATGCCCCTTTTAGCCAATTAAGTTAGGAATAAATATTCAATAATAAAATACACATTTCTCTAATATATATGTATCGAATCGTGTGCATATATTTTGAAAATTTAAATTCATTAAATTTATGTAATTGATACATAGCAATTTTAAAAGTAAATTTCGTATAATACAAAAGAAAATCTATTGTTTTTAAAATTATAAATATATGGTATAATTTATATTAGTTTCACCAATCGTAAAATAATTAAAAATGTTTAATTAAGTGAAACTAGTCAGCTATACTACAAAATAATTTAAAAAAAAAATTAAAATTAATATACTTATATTATAAAACAAAGTTTATTTTTTTTCAAGTTTTCTTTTTTTTTTTATAATGACTGACCAAACTACCAACGTACATCTCTAGTCCAATATGACTGCTGCATGAAAATGCTTTTTAGTTCCTGGTTCGATGAATGCATTCCTTTAAAAAACAAATATATTTTTTTATTATTTTATTAAAAAACGGATGAGCTTTCACGTATATTTTTTAAAAACACGAATTTAAAAGAAACTCTCCAAAAATTTATCAATGTTCTTTCCAATGATTTAAAAATACCATATAATTTTATAATTTTACTTTTTAAGAGGACGCGAAAGGGTCGAGTAGATATCTCTATCAAAAATTATGTTGTAAACATTGATTACATTAAGAGAAATTGATTCTAAAGATTGTATGTTTTACAAGAAGCTGACAAAAACATTTTCAGAAAAGTTTCATTGATTTTGTTAAAAAAATTATAGGCAGAAATATATCTATATTTAAATACGAGCTTATCGACATTACCAACATTTCAATACAAGTAATTATTCATCTAACATTAACTTCCAGTAAAATATACAAACTTAGAAAAAAATGTTTCAATTGATTTACTCAGCTGACATAAGTTTTGGGTTCCCGTTTAATATTCTATATAAATTTTTACCTCACCTTTTCACATGGCCTTAAATCTTTATTATTTTTCTAGTTTAAATAATTCATTATATAAAGCATATTAGACAAAATATTGGTAGTATTTAAAATATTTTGTAACCACTACTTAAACAAGTGCTAATATTTCGCTTTTATATATACGTAGCGTAATAATTAATCTTAAACTCATTTTTTTAGTTTATATGTTGCGTTAATTATATTATTTGGTTAAAGAAGTACACATTATTGTTGATTAGATTGAATTAAATATTGACAAATATGTATAAAAACTTTCAATCTTTCATTTAAATTAAGGATATTGTAATTAAACTGATAGTTTTTACACGTTTTTTGATCAGTTATATTGCTTTATTATCCTTACGGAAAAATACATTATATATCTACAACTTATTCTAGATAACAGTATTATTAATACATTCTTAACAGTAACTTAACATAACTTCCTTTAAATATTTTAATATAAAATTATAAAAATATAAAACTTCTAACTAAAAAAAATTCTTCTTTTGGTATCGACAATACTGTTGTTCTTTTGAGTGCGTCGGCCTGGCAGCTGCTTAATACTCCTTCTCGTTCTCCCTTCTTCAACCTTTCCTTCCTCTTTTTTTTTATCAATTATATTTAAATATCATTCCTGAATATTTCCTTAATCTAATTGTTTGTACTTGCGAATCACCTTATATTATATTATTCTGGATTGTAATTGCTTGTGTTTATTTGATATATCATCTATGGTAAGGTTATTATTCGAAGATAACCAATCAATAATTTCTTCACACATGTTAACAATATCTTTGCAATCTAGGTTGTTCTCAGCAATCATGTTATATTAATAATAGAAATTTAATAACGAAAAAACTACGTATAAAAATTTGTTCCAAAAAAATTAAGGAATAACAATGTACATATACCGTATGTTTATAGAAACTATTTGTAAGTTATGGAAATAAATACATTTGTAAAAACTGTATATTCTTATATTTCAATATAACCTGTCTTGTTTATTTAATAATCTCAAATTTATTAATTTTATATTTATTATTATATATAGTACCAGCAAATAAAACATTTATTTATTTATTTAAATTTTACACAGGCATGAGTGCCATTTTACATTAAAGTATCATTTAAATAAGAGGGTAGCTATCACAATGTACTATATTATTATAAGTGTTGTATCTCGCAAAAAACCCTTAAAACTATCAATGGATCCGCAATTACGCATGTCTTGAGGCACCTGATTCCAAGTTCGTTGAAGTCTAGAAATGACAGAGTAAGAAATATAATTAGGTAAATTATCAGGTTTGACAACTAGTGTTTGTGGGTTACGAAAGGGATACATAAATAATCTGTTGGGAACAGATCTGAAAGTTGATTGCAAGCAAAGGAGGCATTAATAATCTTAAATATAAACAAATGATCATATTACTCAAAACGCTGTTTTATTATTGGTATGCTAAATTTGGAATATAAACTAGTGTAGTCATGATCAAAAAAACTCATAGGATCACATATTTTATACGAACAATATCAAAGAAACTTATGCTGCAAAGCTTCAAGATGATTTAGAGACATTTGTGTATAATGTTAATAAATGATAGAAGCATACGTGACTATTGGAGCAACCAATGAAGTGAACAAATGTATAATAATTGTAGTCGGATTTTTAAAAACAATGGTTGTTTGTTTTATAAAGCCAATTAATCTTAAGGCATTTGTTATAACAGATTCAATATGATGCCTAAAGGACATGGAAGAATCGAAGATCACACCTAAGTAAGTCGGAAATAGAATTTACTCGGCCATTACTTGTGCTAATTTTATAATTAAATTCAAATAGAGTATTACTTTTAAAAAAAGAGATTATATACATTTTTTCTCATTTATTGAAAGACCATTTTATAATGACCGTTGGTGTAACCTTTCGATATCTTCTTGCAGCCTTGATGCATCCAGAGGGCTATTTATATAGGTGAATAATTAAAAAAAATATCTTTAAAAAATTACAAAATCCTGAACTCAATAATCATTTTGGGCTATTTCGATAATTTTATTAAAATTAGCAAAATTGTATCTAATATTTTTTACTTTTATTTGTTATGCACAATCGGCATGAGTAGTATGATACTTTACTTTAGGAGAGCAAAAATTGAGCCATTTTCACTTCTATTTCGGGGGCATTGAAATCGAGTTTCTCCAACCGTGCTTCCCACTTTGCTTGTAAATATTCATACTATATCTATGTTGATAATTGATAAATTTCTAAGAATCATCGCTTACTATACAAATATTTCGGAGCACAAATGGAGAAAAAACTTAGTATAAACGAGCTTGAGTTTCAAAAATCATCAAGTTTGGCATTTGAGTAGTAATTTTAGTTGTAACTTTATTAAAATTTAGACAAAATACATAAAATTTGTAATTTTGGATAATATGAGTTTTTAAAATTTAAATATATAAGTTTATTTTAAATCCTTAAAAAGTATTTGCTTATTATTATTTAAAATTGAATTAGCTTTGCAATTTTTACGTTTTTTTATTGATTTACGTTTACTGTTTGGCTTAAAAACAATGAAACGCGACAGTTCGAATTCAATAGCAAACTCCATTTTAAATTGATTCAAAAATTTTTTGTTCTCTTAAATAGAGTTTATTTTCATATTACTAGGATTAAACTTATCTATTATTGTGAAGATATAAATACTAGTACTTACCATTTTTCCAAAACAAGTGTGAAACAATAAATTTAACAATAAACTAGTCGTAACGTGCCCGTCTTTCACTCTGGTCTACCACTTATCGACTAGTCGAACTCTTCTGCGAGTGCCGAGCCACAATATACCTATGTATACGTACACGTAATACAATATATATGCGGCGGTGTATCTAACCGGCGCGACAAGCTACAAGGCTACAACACCGAAAGCGCGACGAGCCCCCCTTGAACTCGTGTTGTGCTGCAGACGCGGAGCCAGTATCAGCTCTACGTGGCAAAAATATGCCATACTCGGAAGAGCATATCAGAAACAAACTGCAAAAGGAGCTCGAGCCTCTTCACCTCGTAAGTATAAACGCGATAAGTTTAAGATAGTTCGTCTGCGACAGCGCGAAACGGCAGAGACGCCAACGCATAACCTCACTTTTACAGCCCCCGAACTAGCCGTTAACTGTCCTGATAAGAGAGCGAAAAAACGGGGGTTAAAATGCGCGAGCGGGAGAGCGGCTCCCGCAAGGACAGCGCTGCGTCTGCTGCGGCTGCACAGTCCTCCGTCAAGGATGCGCCAGCCACGAAGGACGGGCCCGTCTCGGAGCTGCTGCAGAGCGGCCTCATCGTCGGCTTGGCTCTCCTACTGCGCTGGTGCATCTCTTACCATCCTTACAGCGGTGCCGGCAAGCCGCCCATGTTCGGCGACTACGAGGCCCAGCGTCACTGGCAGGAGATCACCCTCAATCTGCCCATCTCGCAATGGTACTCCAACTCCTCGGACAATGATCTGCAGTACTGGGGACTGGATTATCCTCCCATAACAGCCTACCACAGTCTGCTCCTGGCTAGGGTGGCCAGTGTCGTCGATCCTGATTCGGTCAAGCTGCATCAGTCCAGAGGATACGAATCACAAGCGCACAAGTACTTCATGAGACTGTCTGTTCTAGTCGTCGATCTGTTGATATTTATACCTGCGGTCGTTTACTTTGCTTTTACAATTTTACCCATTCTTGACTCCAAAGTTAAGAAGCATCAAGAAAAGGTGGAGAAGAAGGACTTTTTTATGTTTAAAAAGCGTCATTTTGTTTTGGCTACCATACTTTTTTATCCTGGATTGATTTTGATAGATTATGGGCATTTTCAGTATAACTGTGTTTCGCTTGGTCTTTTTATTGCATCTGTGTCTGCACTTTTTCAAGGTTCGATGACCATTGGATCATTTTTTTTTGTACTGGCATTAAATTATAAGCAAATGGAACTGTACCATGCACTTCCGTGCTTTTTTTATATTCTTGGTATAAATACACCTGGAAAAAGAAAACCACTTCTTGCTTGTTTACGTTCTTTAATTTGTGTATCTTTAACAGTAATTATCACTTTTGCTTTAATCTGGGCACCATTTTTAACTGATAGAAAAATTTTTATGGACACAGTCTTGCGACTTTTCCCATTGACAAGAGGTATTTTTGAAGATAAAGTTGCAAATATTTGGTGTGCAATAAATGTACTTTATAAATTAAGAAATAACTTTTCAAACTTGCAACTTGCTCAAGTATGCCTAGTATCAACCACAGTTGCTCTACTACCAAGTAGTTTAGATTTATTCTTTAGGCCTTCTAGAGAGAAATTTTTACTGGCTCTTATAAATTCATCCCTTTCTTTTTTCCTTTTTTCTTTTCAAGTACATGAAAAGTCCATTCTTTTAGTAAGTATGCCTGTATTATTACATTTCCACAAAGACCCACTTTCTTGTTTTTGGTTTTTAATAGTTTCTATGTTCAGCATGCTTCCATTACTGATTAAAGATGGACTTTATATGGCATATTTTGCTTCACTTTTATTTTTTATTGTCTCTGTTTCTTGGATGTGGTTTGAGTCAAAAATTGGTAATCTTGTAAAAAATAAAGAAGAGAAACCAGAAGAAAAGCAATCATCCAAAAAACTTAAAATCAAGAAGAGCACTAGTGTATGGACATCTAGTGGAGTATATATTAATATATTATTTGGACTATCACTCTTAGGTGTTTTAATTTTATCAGTATGCAGTGGATTTTTGAAAGCACCAAAAAGATATCCAGACTTATATCCACTGCTTGTGTCTGTATTTTCGTGTGGACATTTTTTCATGTTTCTGATCTACTTTAACTACAAACAATTTTATGCAACATCTGTGCCAGCTCGAAAGTTTAAAGTCAAATAATACACTGATAAGAATAATTTACAATCATAAATAATAGTGAAAAAAAAACGCAACAATAATTATAGTCATTATAATATAATTAATAATTTAAAATCCAAATTATTGTAATAATTAAGTAATGTGTGTAAATGTCGTCCTTAAAGCATAGACGTAAGTTTTCTTTACCAAAAAAGTCTATTCAAGTCCTTAGATTTAAGAATAAGCGCAAAAGTGTGAATGGGCTATTCAAAGACAAGGTTGATAGATAATAAGGAACTGAATAAAGTATCTTTATATATACATATTTGTCATGAGCTGTGTATTTGCATAAGAATGCCCTGTACAGAACGGAGCATAAATATTTAATAAATTTGTTTTTTTCCGAAACGAGAATCTTGCTTACTTGTCCACTCACTTCCCATCCTTCCTACGTTCCTCGAGTCGCGCGCTTCAAATACATAACTGTAAATGTTCTTCAACGGTTTCTCATACCAGTTTCTCCCTGTACTTGCATGGTGTTTCGCTTTTCTGTTGCAGGAGGTGGAGGATCAGTCCGACGGTTGCGGTGCTAAATTTGCCGTCGTAATCGTCTCGGATAAATTCGAAGGCAAACCGCTGCTTCAGCGGCACAGGTAATTGCTAATTGTAAAGCTTTACTTTTAACTACGAAATAGTAATATGTATGTTACATCTGCGTTTCGAACTATAGAATGCGATCTACATACTAAAATAATAAAATTAGCAATAAAATTTAACTTTTTTTTTAATTTATCTAAAATTTCTTCAGAGTGCATTATTCAAAATTTAAGCATAAAGACTACTTTTATTTTAAACTTTCTTGGCAAATTAAAAATGTATGTTACTGAAATTTTCTGCAGCTTTATAAAATCTCTAAATCTTCTGTGCATTCGTTTTTATGTCTTCGATTCCTTAGTTAACTACCTATGTAATTTTTTATTTTATTAATAACATATTTAATCATTTAATATTTAATAAATTAATAAACAAACTCTTGTAATTAAAAGCATAAATCTAATACTATTTAAATTATCGACCTGTCAACTCAATATTTTTCTAAATCGATTCAATCATAAAAGCGCAAGTATACCTTTAAATTCCAGACTGGTCAATAGCATTCTCGAGGAGGAACTGAAAACCATTCATGCCTTCTCGCAAAAAAGCTTGACGCCCGAGCAGTGGAAGAAGCAGCAGGAGCAGCAGGCCTGATCAACTGCCTAAGCCTGTCGAGCTTTGCCGCAATGATCTCCTTTAGAATCTCTGCTCCGGGCAAGGTGATCCTGTTCGGTGAGCATGCGGTCGTCTACGGCAAGACAGCCGTCGCTGCGAGTCTCAATCTCCGCAGTAGCCTGGACTTCAGCGAGCTTCCGCTCGACGAACCCGAGCTTCGCGTGGAGATGCCAAAGCTCGGTATATCGAAAAAGCTCGCCTTGGATCAAACTCAACGTGTCTTGTTCGATCCCAGCTTTCCGAAGCTCAACAGCGATGGTCACGAGAAGTTCTACAAGCACATCCAGTTGTTCGTAGAGAGTCTCGGCTTCGACGACCCGCGCCAGAAAACCAGCCTCGAATGCTTCTTTTACGCACTAGTCCAGGTAGCCCAGGCGGAAGAAAGCTTCCAGCTGCGAGCTTTTAAAGCAGAGGTGAACACCGAGCTTTCGATCGGCGCTGGCGCTGGCAGCTCGGCCTCCTTCGCGGTATCCCTTGTAGCCGGCTTTCTGCGCTGGTCGCAGCTCCAAAAAGACGTCAACGCTCCTAAATTCAACTCCGCCGACCTGGAAACAATCTCA
>JAPYZB010001162.1:0-15593 GCA_030522745.1 Eupelmus kiefferi | reverse complement strand
AGAACTCACAAGTTGTTAAATTTAGTTTTTGATATTTGTAATTGACTATTTTAAAACAGTTTAGTTAACATTATATTTCTCTTGAATATTTATGTAACTATAAACGTACAAACTTAAATTAAACAAACTTAAACATTTTTACAGAAAGTTAAGATGCAATGGCTGCCTCAGCATCGCGAAACGCTGAAGAGGAAGCAAATGTAGAGTCAGAATCTGAAGGAAGCAGTATTTATCAGTGTAGCTCTGTTGTATCTACAGATAGAGCTCCGGACAGACATGGATTTCTTGGTGGTTCACAGTATAGCCCTGAAAGGTATACATTTTATTTACTTCAACAATTTATTATATTTAGAAAAACTAAATAAATAATATAATAATCTTTTTTTTAGAAAACAAGCGATACCACCAGAAGTTATCCTTCGTCGTGAAAGAAAATGGATAAGGATGCTAAACAAATGGAGCACATTTATGAGCACAAATTACCGAAAAGTTCGAGAGCGTTGCAGAAAGGGTATTCCACCTTCAGTTCGACCTCGAGCTTGGTTGAATTTATGTGGAGGTGCCCTTCTCATGAAAGAAAATCCAAATTTATATCAAGAATTAATTAAACGACCAGGAGATCCAAAATATATTGAGGATATAAAGAAAGATCTTCATCGACAATTTCCTCATCATGAGATGTTTGTAGAAAATGCTCCAGGTCAACAAGAACTTTTTCAAATTTTGAAAGCTTACTCAATTTTAAATAGTAAAGTAGGATACTGTCAAGCTCAAGCACCTATTGCTGCCTTTCTTTTAATGCACATGCCAGCTGTACAAGCATTTTGGTGTCTTGTGGCTATCTGTGACAAATATCTTGTTGGATATTACAGTCATGGAATGGAAACTTTACAACGAGATGGTGACATATTGTTTGCATTGCTCAAAAAAGTTTCTCCTGTAACTTATAAACATTTGGTAAGTTAAAGAAATTTTGTTTTCAAAGTTTTAAAATTATTGAGTAAAGTGTTCTTATTTATATTTTATTTTCAGAAAAAGCAAAAAATGGAACCAATTCTGTACATGACAGAATGGTTTTTATGTGTTTATACCCGCACACTTCCTTGGGAAAGCATCCTCCGCATTTGGGATATGTTTCTTTGTGAAGGAGTTAAAATTATTTTCAAAGTTGCTCTTGTGTTACTAAAAGGATGCTTGGGCAGATCATGGCAAACGAAGAAATGTCCTACTATGTATGAAACATTACAAGTCTTAAAAAATCCGCCTCAACAAATAATGGAAGAAGAATATCTTGTATATCATGTAAGAATCTTTTTATTCAACCTTTTCTACAAATTACGTCCTTTCCTTTAAAAAATCAATTTTCTTATTTTGATGTATTTTTAGATACAAAAATTAAATTTAAGTGAAGAAGACTTTGAGTATGAGCATCAGCGGCAAATTATAAAACGTAGAGCAAAGGACCAATCTCAGCACCAGACTGGCAATAATTGGACTAGTTTATAAAAATAATGCGAATTTAGTTATGTTACAACAAAAAAGTATGAGTCGGCGTGCCTTTTTCTCATTCGCATAAGTCATATCATGAGGAGGAATATAATTAGCGTTGATGTTGAAAATTTCCAAAGTGGGTTGTGCAATTTTCCACCAACTCAATTATCCATATTCGAGAATTCCATATTTTTTACAAAGTATAAATAAAGCATTTCCTTAAAATAAGTAAGAAAAAACTTTTCCATTACACCTTAATGAAGGTGAATATGATAAATAAAATACAATTATTTGTGAAATGTTGCCATTGTTTTAAAAAATGGTGAGAGTGTGACTTACTAACATAAACATATGGTAATTAAGTATCAGTATAATTAATATACTGTCTTTTCCGTCAATATTTATGTATGTACAAAATAGTTCTTGTATAATGTATTTTTAAAAAGTATACAAATAATATGACTTTGTTATATATAAATAATATACTGTCAATAAATTAATACATTTTTTTCTGAAAAAAAAAATTTTTGTTTTATTTTTTAATTAAAAAAATTAAGTTTATAATAATTTTATATTGCATTAAATTTTTGAAAATCTACCTAAATCAGCCTTTTGTCAAGTATACATATATATATACATATGATACATATCATACACACACACACACGAATGCATGTTTACGGACCGACCAGCCAGTCACAGCTCACAGCAAAGGCTACTACAGTACTACACTGGCACTGGACTGGCAGATTCTACTACGGCATATTTTTAAGTTTGTTTAGTGCACATACATACATACACAATGATACTGTATTAGTCAAGTTTTGTAACGAACGTAAATGCACAGTGCGCGAACGAAAAATGATGTTTTACAACGTTTAGTGACTTTTTCTCTTGGAAAGGACCATCTAAGCGTCATCATTTCTAATAACTAGATCATTCCGATTTGTATGTATTTTTAAACTCTCCAAGGGCTAAGAGAGACGTCGACCAAATGGACGACTTTAGAACGAATACATATACACAAACGCTCAGCTGCTTCCCAGCTCCTGATTTCTTATAATTATAGGTTAAAGGTGTGTTTATATACTTTGAATTTTACTTATCTAATGTGAGAATTTTGTCTACTGATTTATTATTATTTCAAGCCAATTAGTATGTACATAACCTTGCTCTGTATAACGATTATTTTTAAGCTCTTTCTAAATTTACCAATCAAATGCAAGATTTCAGAAGTACAACAATGAAGTTGATAAATGTAACCCACAATGAAGAATAAAATGCCACAGTTTCGTAGGAAAAAATCTACCAAATCTTTTCCCGTCAAAGTTTGCACTTTAGACGCTGAACTTGAATTTAATTTAGAGGTTAGTTTACTTCAAACTTATGTGTATATTATAATTACTCACAACATATCAACTAAAATTTTCCATAATTATAGTGGAGGGCAACGGGAAGAGATTTGTTTGACTTAGTATGTCGCACAATTGGACTGCGGGAAACATGGTATTTTGGCCTCCAGTACGAAGATTCAAAAGGATTCATATCATGGCTAAAATTAGACAAGAAAGGTATGTTATTTTGTATCTCAAATAATAATAATTTGTTGATTTGATTGCCTAAAAATGCTATCATTTGATTGCAGTTCAAGATCAAGGTATTTCACAGCAGTCGACAACTCCTTTCATGTTCCTTGCCAAGTTTTATCCAGAAGATGTTGCAGAGGAGCTTGTACAGGAAGTAACGCAGCATCTTTTCTATCTCCAGGTTAAACAAGCTATTCTCTCTATGGATATTTATTGCCCACCAGAGGCTTCTGTGCTACTAGCTTCTTATGCTGTTCAAGCAAAGGTATATATATTATTGTGTTGAAAAATGAATAGTTAAAATTCTGTTTTAAAAATATTTTTTTATCTCTTTTAGTATGGAGATTATGATGAAGCATCTTATCAACCAGGAATGCTCGCTAGTGAAGATTTACTGCCACAGAGAGTTATTGATCAGTATCAAATGACTCCTGAAATGTGGGAAGACAGAATTAAAATTTGGTATGCAGATCATAAAACAATGTCTAGGGATGAAGCAGAAATGGAGTATTTGAAAGTTGCACAGGATTTAGATATGTATGGTGTTAATTATTTTCCTATTAGTGTAAGTATTAATTATTTATAACACTAATAAAAATTTAATAGAAATGTAGAGGGTTTAATATAAACTGATCCTTTAAGAGCCTGTATCTGTAATTTTTTAAAAAAACATTTTTTAATACTAATTTTGTTTATTCTGTTTGTAAAATTTAGTATATAAAATTAACATCCAGAAATAACGTAAAAAACGGTTATCAAACGTTTATTGTATATTAATATTTTCGCATGTAATTTCTGATAAAAATGCCTAATTAGAACTAATTGAATCAGTTAATTTAATTAAAATCAATTAATCACTCGGATTTTATAGTTAGGCATAACCGAATTTAAGATGACTCGATTCAAAAGATTTTAGTTGTTAATCAGTTTTAATCGAATTTACATAGTTTTCTAATGAATCGTTTTCAAATTTCATATTTTTAGTAAAACTAATTTGATCACGAAGATTTCATTCTCATTTAAACTTTATTGATTTATTGAATATAGAACAAGAAAGAAACCAACCTATGGCTTGGTGTGACGGCTTTGGGGCTCAATATTTACGAGAAGGAAAACAAGCTGACGCCAAAGACGACATTCGCGTGGTCGGAGATTCGGCACATAAGCTTCGATGACAAAAAGTTCATCATCAAGCCAGTGGATAAGTCATCGCCGAATTTTGTCTTCTTCTCGCAGAAAGTTCGCATGAACAAACTGGTAAAGAAAAAGTCTGATGTTGGGCGCTGGGTGAAGGGTGGCTTACAGGTAGCTTTAGGTTTGGACGAGCGTAATAGTGACAAGGCTACTCGCGCCTTATTTGTTAAGATTCTGGACCTGTGCATTGGCAACCACGACCTGTTCATGAGGCGCCGCAAACCAGACTCCATGGAGGTCCAGCAGATGAAGGCCCAGGCCAAGGAAGAAAAGTCTCGGTAATGTCTCGTGCGTTTCTATTTACAAAGCTTTTTGTCCCTGCATTGCGTGAGTACAAATAATTTCAATTTTACATTTGCTTACGACTCATTAGCTAACACAAATGTAAGTTACTTATGCATTTTACACTCGTAATTATTATATAGGATACGAGCGCTTATTATTAATTTTCTGCTATATATTTTTATGCTCCCGAAATACAGTTTCCAAAATATATTAACTTAAGTTACAGATTAATATTTATCATGAATATAATTTTTCAAATGAAAAAAGTAAATAATTTAAAGAATAATAATACATCTTTTAATACGTATAATTAAAGTAAGAATAATGAAATAATTTCGTTTTATAATACATGAAATGTATAACTTCAACTTTAATCACAAATGTGATAAAAAAGAGTCAATTAAGATATATTTATTACGAATTTATTTCGTTTGAATTCTAAAACTTTTGAACAGATTCAATTTTTGCTCTTTAATGATCACGATTCATGAAAATAAGATTACAATAACTGTACATTTTTAGGTTTTATATTTATATACTCTTGGCCACTAAATGTCTTTTAGTAGTTTGACAACTGTAAAACCTGTAATCAGGTCATAAATTTATTTATTTATTTATTTAATTACGGATATACGGTTTGCGGCCAAGAGAAGTCCTGTTCTTTGTCTTTGTCAATTTAATTTGTTTTAACTTAGTATGGTTTACTAAAATAAACTTGTCTGATTTTATTTAATTTTAGATTTTCTAACTTCTATCTTGTGCAAAGTCAATTTTTAAAAAATATTTAAATTTAGAAAAAGAAAAGATTTTGCTTTACATCTTAAGCAAATAAGATGTATTAATTAAACTGCACAGAATGTGCGTGTTTTCTTAAATTAAATTCACCCAAAACTTGAAATTTCCTATAGCAGACTCATTTTATAGCAACAAAAAAAATTTACAATTAATTTTTTAGAAAATTTTTATTTACAAATTTATAAAAATGGTAAACTTTAAATTATTTTTAACTTGTAAATTTTATCAATTACACACCCAAAATCATAAAGTAAAAATATGTGCATGTTAATTTTTAAACTGTGTTGTGCTTTACTCTAAAATTTTTTAATTTCTAAATCATTATTAATCTTTCAATGTCGAGAATTATTAAAGCTTAATGTTAAGGTTTTATTGACTTATTTCAATAAAAACTTTATATATTTTCCTTTATAGTTGAGGTATCATGCCTCGTGATTTTTCGATTTTTAAAACGAAAAATTAGTTTTTTTTATCGCTCAAAATACTCGCGATGTTCAGAACTAAAAGGCTAAAACATCCAAAAGTTAAATCAATTTTAATAAATAACTTTTGATAAAAAATATTTGTATATAGTTTTAATCAATAGATGGAAAGTTTAGTAGTGAATTAAAATTTCAAAGTGAATTCTGATACCTCACTGGTAGAATTAAAGGGCTTAAAATTTTCTAATAAGATCAGTTGTTTTTATTAGGCGACTCATTGAAAGGAATAAACTAGCTCGAGAAAAACAACTTAGAGAAGCTGCAGAAAGAGAAAAAGCAGCTATGGAACAAAGGCTGTTGCAATATCAAGAAGAAATAAGACTTGCAAATGAAGCTCTTGTAAGTATATAGCAATATAATGTGCAAATCAGTAATGGGTTAAATCGTACTTTTCCTTGACATTAAAAAGTACATGTACTTCAGTAGTTGATGAAAGTTTACTAAAGTGATTCATAAATAAAAAAAATGTTTGATCCTCTACCGAAAGTATTTATTCAAAAGAATTTGATACTTAAAAAAAGATCTTGCAACTTAAAAAAAAAATTTTTGAAAGTACTTTTTTTTAAATAATCCCGTACTTGGAAAATCATAAAGTATTTAAAAAAATGTCTTGGGTAAAATAATAAAAATTTTACTCCGAGTTTTTGAATGGATAATTTTCAAGAAAATATGATCAAAACTTAAAAATTTTGTATGTGCACAATTTTTGAGCTTTTTGACCTTTTATAGTTAAGCGCACAGTGAATCAAACCGTTTTTCAGTAAGCATTTCTTTTGTCTGAAAGATGACATCTGTAGTTGTGCGAAAAATCATTACTTTACGCACTTGAAACGTAACGTACTATTTTTCTCGCTAGTTTATTAAATAAAGACAAATTTCGGATTTTATATACATATCTTTCACGCGATACATGTGATATATGGACCGTACTATTGTCATAGATCGGTGATTCCACGTCAAATATATAAAAGTAATTTTACATACAAGTATATACGAATGTTTTCACGTTAATTGAGTGATGTTCTAGATATTTTTGAAAAAGTACATTTATTTTCAAGTACTCAATTTTTATTCAAAAGTACTCAAAATACTTATACATTCTTAGAAATAGTTAATTGTAATCTTAAAAAACTACTTATTACCCGCCACTGTTGTACATTGTTGAAAACAAAACTTTAATACAGTAAAAATATACATAGAAGATTTTAGTTATAAAAATCTCATTTTTACAATTTAAAGAGACGATCGGAAGAGACAGCTGATTTATTAGCTGAAAAAAGTCGTGTTGCTGAAGAGGAAGCCATGCTCTTAAGTCAAAAAGCTTCAGAAGCAGAACAAGAAATTACGCGAATTAGATTAAACAATATGAAAACTGAAGAAGAAAAGGTACATTTAGAACAAAAGACAAGGGATGCCGTCCGTCTTACAGAAATGTTAGTTCAAGAATCAGAAAAACGAGCTCTAGAAGAGAAAAAATTAAAAGACGAACTTCTAAGAGCTCGCATTGCTGAGAAGGAAGCGAAAGAAAAGTTGTTAGAATTTTTAAGCAGAAACGCTTACACTTCAGCAATAGCAGTAAGAATTAAAAATAATTTTTCATGAATATTCAATTTTCATATTATTATATTTTCTGACAAAAATTTATTTTCAGCCTGTTCCAAATCTCTTCCCGTCAACGCAAGTTCTTCCGTCAGATCTGCAAGCTGATTTACAGACGCTTCAGTTAGATTCAGAACCACTATCATCTGAAGTCACATGTTATGACTTGATCGCGGATGGAGATGTAGATCAGTTATCTTTAGAGATAGAAAAAGAAAGAGTCGATTATTGGGAGAAAAGTAAACACTTGCAAGAACAATTACGCGAACTTCGATCTGAAATAGAAGTACTGAAAGTGGGTGAAAAACAGTGTGAACTAGATCAACTTCATGAAGAACAAGTACGACTTGGGGAGAATAAATATAGCACACTGAAAAAAGTCAAGTCAGGGTCAACAAAAGCCAGGGTTGCCTTTTTTGAAGAATTGTAGTCTCGGATAATTTTAATGCTATAATTTTTATATAGCATGCTTTCTTGTTCCATAATATTGACTTTTTGGAAGATATAAGCAATAGCTATGCTATTTTGATAATCGTAAAATTTTGTATTATACTTATATTGTAATTAGATATATGAATGTTTTTGCGGAACGTTTGGAAAATAGGTCACAGTGATTTAGGCTGTGGTATCCATACGCATATGAATTCGCACACTTTATAAAAACTGTGAACAAAAATTGACATACAAAATATTACTTCAATTTAGAAGTTTAAGCTTTTTTACTAACTTCCGGCTTATCTATTTTTAACTTTCAAACTCTTATAAAATGTAAGTTGTTTCGATAAAAAGCGTATTTATTAGTCATGCTATGAGTCTAGTTTGCGAAATTAGATTTTATTCCTTTTTTAGATTGTTCAATTAGAGTCAATGGCTTTTTTCGTTTGACTGTGCCTTAAAATTGTTATACTAAATATATAAAATATAGTTATCAGTGCTCTAATGAACAAAGACGAAGTTTATTCGTCCTATGTGTAATGTACATGTATTTACTCTGACAATATATTTTGTTATACTTTGGAGAGAGTGACTGACGAAACTTTCATAAGAGATGAGAAGTAAAAATGTTTATCTAATTATAAACATTTATTATCTTTAAAAATCATTGAGTGCCTTATATTATGTCTTGTAATTATATCTTACAACAGTCAATTTTAATCAATAAAGCCTATGAATTATGTACAATATGTTTGTTTAAAAAACGTTCTACTTTCATTATTATATACCCCATAATTATGTATAAATAATTGTTCCACTTTTATATCACATTTTAATATTTGAACAACTATAATCCTTACTTTTAAGGAAATGTTATTCAAATCCATCACCCCTTTCACCTTTTATTTTTACACTATTGTATATATAATCTGACTAAGTTATCTTCTTTTGCTGGATAACCAGTAACAGGACACCGCTGATTCTTTCTTATTTCTGTTAGAATACATTGATAGCAATATACAAATCCAGAAGTTGTTACTGCAGTTTGAATCCAAGGAGGCTTACAACAAATGGGACATATACCTTTATATTGTTTTGCATATTCTGGAATCTAAAATAGTAAGTTTATAAAAAATTTGAAATAAATTTTTTTAATAATATGATGAATTCAATATAAATAATAAAAATTTATATCTAACCTGTGGAGGTGGAGGTACTGGTAATGTTGTAAAATTAAAATTGTAATAATGTTCTTGATTCCACCACCGAAGGAATTGAAGGAAGAAAGCACTGACTTCAATAGAGCGTACAATAGAGAGTCGAAGTATTTCTAATCCATCATTAGCAGTAAAGTCTCCTTGTCCTAATTTCTTAAGTAATTCTATTAAACCTATCTCTTCACTTTCATTTGCATATGTAAGTGAAATTGAAAGAAAACGAAGAGAAAGTGTTGGATATTTTGACCGATTAGACAAATATAGTAAATACTGGTATAGTGTCAAAATTTCTTTTACTACACGAACTATTTTGTATGTTTTAACTGCGTACACTGTCCACTTACTTTGGCCCTAAAAAATTTTATTTAGTTTTATACAAGATAAATTTATAATCATATTGGTGTCAATTAAGCTTATTACCCTATTTAAATCAGAATTCTGATTTTCCCAATTTTCAATTTTTCTTTGTAAATATGGAAAGAGCACTAAAATTACCAGTGAAAGGTTGAGTCGTTTTTTATCAAGATTCAATCTGACTTTTGAACCTTTTAAAACAATTCGCTTTAAACCATAAAATGTTTCAGAAAATGATGCAGCTATAAACAGTTCGTTTTATTTAGACAATTTAATATTTTTGAAATTTTTAAATACTTCACACTTACAATAATGTTTGAGGTAATAATTTTGCAGAGTGGTTATCAGTACAAGATAAATCTCATCTGACCATTGGTAAAGCCAAGAATATTTGTCAGGATTAACTGACGCTAAGACCTAAATAAAAATTAACATTAATTATACGTATTAAAAAATTTTGGCAATAAAACCCACCGTGATGATTTTTTTTGCTGCTGGTTCAAGTGTTGCAGCAAGTGATTTATGCGCGGCTATTTCAAAAATTGAAGGTTTAGCAAACGCAGTTCCTGTAAGATGAGCACCACGCTCTCCCATGATTTAATAATTAGATATACATCTATTAAACATCACAAAAATATTGTTGATTAATATTGTCAAATTGTAGCCACTCTGTACTTGTATTACGTATTCTGCTCCATTTCAAAACATAACCTTCCACATTGAACGACCTAACTTTAATTTTCACTGGAACTGAAGCGCGCGAATTTTCTCCATTACAAATAGAATGTTTGAAAACATTTTTTTTTCTAATTTAATTTCTGTACAAGTAAAAAACATCATGCTTTGTAAAATATCGCGAGTTTGCAATTGATTCTTCTTATTTTTCATTATTACGCGTAAAAAACCATTAATTTTTCATAATTTTCTATTGTCTTTATTTATATAAAAATGTTATATTAATATATATAATCGAACTGTACTATGATCTTTAACTTTTACTTTGAACAAAAGCGATAAAAATGTTTTAAAGGATAAGGGCAAAGGAACAAGTAGAAAGCAAACTTGGCATCCCCAACTATTCCATAAATGCTCTTCTTTCTTCGTAAAAATTCGATCTTAGTTTTAATAAATCTCCAAAATTATAAAGATTGGAAAATTATAATTATAATGAGAAATATTGATTAAGACAAACATTTAATAATATATTTTTTTATATTATCATAAACAAAAACGGTTTTCTTTTATTACAACAAAGATTTCTGATATCTATACAGTATATGAATAAAGGTAACAAATCATTAAGAATTTTTATTTGTAGAAAAAAAACATAATCCTAATTATATTGATGGATAATCGATAAATTATTAATTATATTACACATACGATTTTTTTTACAAAATCATTATACTGAAATAATTGTTCTGAAATATTTCTCCAAATACGGATGCACTTAATATCTAAATATATAAACTATTTAAATGTACTTTTAAGTAATAATTTAAATAAAAAAATTTAAATTTCTTTAAATTAATTGAAGAATATAAATAACCACATTTTTAACCCTTGTTCGTCATACTAAGATTATTTGCACTCCGCGCTCGATTTCATTTTTTGCTATATTACTATTTTTAACATATTTACGAATTTATTTACCAAATTTAATTTAATTTTTTCGCTGCAGCACCCACACTACCTTCAAAAGTACATTTTTAAGAAAGAAATAAAAGTTAAAGGATTAAATTTACTTTTCATACCGATTTTTTCACTGGGGTGCACATGATCCAAGTGTACCGACTACGTGATTCCACAGAAATATGACGAATAAAGGTTGAGATTATATAATAATTAAAATATAATTTTAACTTACATATTGCTGCTATTTTCTTTTTAATCACTAATGAATCGAAAAAAGTATCCAACTTCATCAATTTGATTAGAAATATTTTTTTTATTCGACTTGATATTCAAACGCAAATAAAATGAAAATGAAATGTTTAAAATTCTCTCACATATCAATATTTTTATGTCATTAAAGAGGTTCATTCCTCGCATACAGTTTGTAGTTCATAAAACTAAAAAAAAATTTGAATTTTATAAAAATTTGAGCAAAATTAATTTTTATTAAAGAATAAATTGAAGTTTGTAGATAGATTTCCGAATTTCGGTTAAATTGTGTCCCGGTCTAAATTTGAAGACATACTTTTCAAAAGCTCAAGCTTTTTTGTTATATAGTATATCATCTTTAGATATGTAAAACCAGTCAACTTTAAATGACTATTTTCAAAATTTAAAACCATCTATCGATTTATAATCATTTTTTATGAATATCAAAATGTATATGACAAAAAAACAGCCTTTTTAAATAATAAAATGAATTTATTTTTAAATCATTAAATCGATAATTAATAAGTTTTTTAATATAAAATGTACGTGTCGCGCTTAAGTGAAAATTAAGTACTTAATCTCATATTTCAAGTCATGAACTAAAGTTAAAAATTTTGTTTTCATGCAATTTTTTTTTAAATCGGCGACTCCAATTTATAAGGGCGTATTTTAGAAACATGTTAAAGAAATGCGTATTTATATTAATGCGTCTTTCTTAAATTAGTTTTTGGAATACTACGTTACTTTTGAGTTAGAAAACAAATCTTTTCTATAATCTTACATACAAAAGTTTTGTAAAAAATTAAAATACAACAAAAAAATTTCCATATGTACATATTGCATAATAAGTACTTTCATACTTAAACTTATAGTTAGACAAGGACAGCGAGAATTAATTTCTAAATTGTACTAATGCATATTAATACTTTAGGCAAGGGAAAAAACATCAGTTTTCAAGTTACCACATCATAAAGGAAGCTCTTTTACTATTTCGCGCTAAGGGATTTAAGCAAAGATTAGTCAATACTCGAATAGCCTCTTCGCCTTCTGCGTCTTTTGCATACAGAGTTTTTCGCTTTCCATCGCTACCCCGCAAGCTTATAAACGTAGATTGCGGCGCCATCGTCGTCGATGATACTTTGGTCGACTCCACTACTTGGTAATAATCTCTTGCAAACCTCGGCTGGCTATTTCTGGAAGTTGAGTAAGGATTTTTCGTGAATTTCGATGGATAGGACACCGTGGAGTTCTGAGATTTTCTAAAATTGTTATTCAATGCCGGGCTATCTTTGTTTAACGCAGCCGTTGTACGAGCAAGTTGCGAAATCGGTTCTGAGTTAGCGATGTTATTCGGTACCGCAGGAGCTCTTCTTTTCGTGGGAGTCTTTTCTTTTTCATTTCGTGAACTAATCGCAGACGGCGCTCTAGAGGAGTGGATAGTTTTACTGTTGGCGGCGTTCAACTGTTGCTCTGAATTGAAGTTATTCCAGCTGCCTGATACAGTTTTAGAAAATACCGGAAGTGTTGCGTTCGTATTTTGCATGCCTACCAAAGGTACTCCGAGCACCGCTTTCTTTCTCTTACTGTCGTGCAACTGTCTGTTATCGTTTTTAGCAGAGCCAAGATTTTTCTCATAAACGCTAATTTTCGTATTAACGAGCCCAGACTTTTGCACGGCTTTCAGAGTATTGCTATGTTTTTCCTCGATCGCCTTTTTCGCCGCCTGCTTTGCCTTCCTCTTCTTCGTCCCGTAAGCAGAATGAAATCCAGACGAATTCTCTATAAAATTATAATGACCTTCCAGGCTACAATCGGTACTAACATTCAAATCCAACTGCCGACGTCGTCGTCGCCTTCTTCGTTGCTGGCTCGACTTCAGCGTCGAAATACTCATAACTTTCTTTGACTTTCCCGATGTTAAATCGCTCTTAAATTTACTCTTCGTCGGCGGTTGAAACGTTTTTATCAAAATCGACCGCTCGTTTTCTTCTTTCTCCGGTCCATCCTGCTTGAAGTAGTACCTCTCGATGTCGTCCTGAGGCACGTCGATTGGATTCCCCCAGATTGTCGGATCGATGCGTATTTTGCTTAGACGATTGTCCTCCTTTACTTCGTGCTTCGCGTCTTGCTTCAATGTATTCTCGCTGCCCTCGAGCCACCTTCAAGATTTCCCGGCGAAGGTGCTACTGGCCCCCATCGGTAGCCGGTTCTCCATGTTTCCACAGCTCAAACCTGCGTTGGTGTAAAGATAAACCTTACCTTTTAATATTATATTAATTGAAATAATTAATTGTAAAAATTGGTTGTAAGTATAATTAAGCTTTTACCATAATCATGGTCATTCTCGTTAAACGGACTGAGAGTCTGTGTGGAGGTGAACGTGGAAGTCTGAACTTTTTTCTTCTTGCGCTGCTGCTTCTTCAGCCTGGAGCACGCTAGCAGCGTGCTTAGCAGAGCGCAGAGCTCTATGAGAACCACACCCAGTCCAATCGCCAGCAAAATCAGCGCCTGGTCCTGCACCCAGCTCTCGATGTATTCCAAGCAACCCTACAAAAAAAATCATCGCATAAAATATAAAAATACATCAATCATCTAGAACTATAAGATACAAAACGTATGCAAAACGTACACTGGTATGTCTCGCCTGCTGATGCTCAGCTGGATTAAGCGCCTGGCAGAGGCTGATATTCCTGGGCTCTGGATTGAGAAAACCATCGGGATCGTAGGTATTGTTGAGGAAGCAGCAGCTGAGAGGCACGACGAGCTCGCGACGGCCGATCTCCTTTAGGCGCCACCACGAGGTCCCGTAATTGCTGCTCCCGTTAATGCCGCAGCAGGAGAACTGTGGGCGAGAATGGGAAGATCGCGCATATATTTAGAAGCCGTTCACGTGCGATAATTCAGCGCTGTAATTCGCGCGCCTCTAATCTTTGCATATCTCATGAGGCTCCGAGAAATCGCACGCTCAGCTGTGTATGGGTACCGCTTTAATTTTCATCTTGGCGCTCTTGAGCGCGAGAACTGCTACGGTTTTAATTGCGAATGGCTTTGGCTGGTGGGCTTTGAATGGACTTTGAGGAATTTCAATTTGTATATTCAATAGGGCTGTTTTAATGGGTATATAACTTTGTTGTCTAATTTAATTTTCGTGCGGAAGCGAAAAGTGAATAGTTAATCAAATGTAAATGATATACATTTTAACAGTATGAATCCAGAGCTGCGTTTTATCACTTTTTGTTTAAAAAAAGTACTTTTATAAATAAATAAAATTTATACATATCACAAATGTAGAAAGAAAAAATCTTGTTTACTTTATTCGCCCACATATCAAATTAACGTAAAGAGATCAGCCACGCTAATTTAAATAAAAAGAAATTAAAAAGAAAAAGTTTACAAATAAAAAACAAGAGGAACAGGAAAGCTGAGCGTGCGAGAATTAAACTCTAAACTAAAAAAAAAAGAATGATGGCAGTGCATTTATATATTTACGGAAGTTTGAGCGAGATCGAGGGCAGCGGAGAACTGTTCACGGCCCGGATGGGCGTAACTGCGCTGGAGGGCCCGCAGCAGGCGCATCGGGCTCACGTCGACCCCCAGCAGGTGCGGCCAGAACACCACTAGCATGCACAGCGAGCACTTGCCGATCAGTAGCAGCACGATTATGATAACGTACTGCAATAAATGCAAATTATGAGTGCGTTCATATTTTTTTCTTGATGATACTTACAGTTTATTTTTAGTACTTGGTTTTTTTAACGCAAAAAAGTTAAAATTTATATTAATTTGATAATTGATAATAATTTTGAAATTCTTTGCTTTTGTTGTTAATAAACGATTGTGTTTTCATTAATTCAACCTAGATTTATACAACAGACTGCTGGAAGATTTTGATTGCGCAACATTATAATTATAGCAGAGTTAACGATCTCCATTACTCACGGCATCACACGTAGGAAAGCATAATTGTATGATACTTCATTTTGAAACAGGAGGTAATGTATAGAAGATTACATTAACCTTTACATTTATTTTCAATAAGAACCAAATAAACAAATCGGTTAATTCAATTAAACAATAAATCATTGTTACAGATTTCCTAAAAATCGTCTACAGTACAATAATCAAAAAGAAAGTATAAATAAAAATAAGCTATCCATTCCACAAAACACAATATAAAAGAGCGCAAAGGAAAGAGAACAAAGTAGTGGGAGGGTCGATAATAAGCACGACAGGTGCAGTAAACCGGCAGCGCAAGCACCGTTTCCGTTTCG